>PVKM010050760.1:0-10640 GCA_004027735.1 Carollia perspicillata
TCTTAACAGGTGCCCTGAACAAAGATATAGGGACAAAATGAAAGAACAGAGAAAAATTTCAGAAAGAGAGCTAAGTGATGAGAAGATAGTCAACCTATCTGATGGAGAATTTAAAGCCCTGGTAATCAAAATGCTCACAGAACTGATTGAGCTTGGTTGAAAAATGAAAGAACAAATTTAAGATACCCAAAAATGAAATAAAGCAAAATATTCAGGAACCAACAGTGACAGGAAGGAAATCAGGACTCAAATCAATGATTTGGAACAAAAGGAAAAAATAAACATCCAACAGGAACAGAATGAAGAAACAAGAATTCAAAAAAATGAAGGGAGACTTAGGGACCTCTGGGACAACTTGAAATTTTCCAATATCCAGATTATAGTGGTACCAGAAGGAGAAGAACAAGAGCAAGAAATTGAAAACTTATTTGAACAAATAATGAAGGAAAATTTCCCCAACCTAGTGAAGGAAATAGACTTCCAGGAAGTCCAGGAATCCCAGAGAGTCCCAAAGAAGTTGGACCCAAAGAGGAACACATCAAGGCACATCATCATTAAGTTACCTAAGATTAAAGACAAAGGGAGAATCTTAAAAGCAGCAAGAAGAAAGGAAAGAGTTACCTACAAAGGAGTTCCCACAAGGCTATCAGGTTATTTCTCAAAAGAAACCTTGCAGGCAAGAACAGTCTGGAAAGAAGTATTTGAAGTCATAAAAGGCAAGTACCTACATCCATGATTATTGTATCCAGCAAAGCTATCATTTAGAATGGAAGGGCAGATAAAGTGCTTCCCAGATAACTTCAAGTTAAGGGAGTTCATCATCACCAAGCCTTTATTATATAAAATGTTAAAGGGACTTATCTAAGAAAAAGAAATATGAACAGTATTATGAACAGAAATATGAAAAAAAATATGAACAGTAAAATGACAACAAACTCACAACTATCAACAAATGAACCTAAAAGAAAAGAAAAACAATGAAAACAAAAACTAAGCAAACAAGTAGAACAGTAACAAAATCAGAGAAATGGACATCACATGGAGGGTTTTCAGTGGGAAGGAGAAGAATGGGGGAGGAGATACAGGGAAGAAGAAGCATAGTTGGAAGGCATTAAATAGATGGGGAGAGATAAAAAAGGGTACAGGAAACAGAGGACTCAAAGAACTTACATGAACTAAGAGGTGGGGGAATGCTGGAGGGTGGGGGATGCAGGGTGGAGGGGGGATAAAAGGGGAAAATTGGGAAAACTGTAATAGCATAATCAATGAAATATACTTTAAAAATAAAAATAAAATAAAATAAGTCTATAATGATATATGCTGCTCTTTTGAATTTGTTGGTGGTAAGGAAACTGATGATCAAAGAGCTTAAGTATTTTGTGTATAATTTTTATCATGTAGAGAGACTAAAGGTGGGAGAGACAGATAAGTAATTAACCTATATTCATGCAAACAGTGAAAGGCAGAGGCAGAATTTGAATCCAGCTCTTTTGACTGCAGGTCACATATTTCTAGCCAGTATAAAAACACATGCTGCCCTGGCTGTTGTGGCTCAGTGGATCAAGTACAGGCCTGCAAACCGAAGTTTCACAGGTTTGATTCACATTTAGGGCACTTGGCTGGGTCGCAGGCCAGGTCCCCAGAAGAGACCACACGAGAGGTAACCACACACTGATGTTTCTGCCCATCCCTCCCTTCCCATCTCTCTAAAAATAAAAATAAAATAAAATCTTTTTAAAAATAAAAAAAAAAGAGTCCCAGCTGAAAACTTGAGATGGGTAAAGGTTTGCCTCCCCTACACCACCATCTACCAGCAGGGGGCGCATGACAGGAAACCACACATTGATGTTTCCTTCTCCTTCTCCCTCCTTTCCCCTTTGTCTAAAGATAACTAAATGAAATCTTTAAAAAAACACATGCTAATTTAATGGGCCCTCACTGCAACTATACCTTCTAGATATATTTGTCTCTATACTACAGACACCCACTTGGGGGTTGTCCCTGGTCCTCAAGTTTGCCAGTTGAGTGGGAAAGAATAGATAAATGGATTTGACACAAGAGGCAGCATTGCCAGACTCCTTCACCTTTGGTTAATTAGGAGCAAGCACGCTGGACAGAAAGACAGTTTGGGTATTGGAAAGAGATGAGACTCAAGCGATCAGAGTTATAGAACCCCTGCTGTGGAGCTGGGCTATGAGTCAGGCGTGGAGAGCTCAAAGCTGCAAAGTTCACGGGACTTTTACTGAGGGAACATCACAAGCAGCTTTTAAATCAAGATGTTTTCTTCCTAGACCATGAATAAAGAAAAACTACGAAACAGAAAATGAAAGCTGTAAGATGACTGAAAGTTAGGTTTTATTTAATGTCTTTAGTCGGGCAGGCAGACTGTCGGTTCACAAATTTTATGGGGAACTTGCTCCTGGTGAGGTTCACTAAAAGCTATGGAGACTATAAAAAGATAAATCCAGTTTGTCCTCAATAAGCTTGTAACTAGGGAGACACAACTTGGCACAACATACCAAACCGTGTACAGTATAAAGCCCTAACCATCCAACAAGCTTCATGAATCCATTTGATCCATTTGATTTCCCACTGCTGAATACCATACGTAGGGCCCACATACCTGCTTAGCTTCATTTAGTAATGTTTATTGAACGCACTGAGCGAAGTAGGCATCTTTGCTTCCCAGGAATAACCAACTGTAATACCATAAACTAGGATAAAATTTTCCTTCCTTTCATTGTTTTTTTAAGTGTCGTAGATAAAGAAAGATCATTTTAAGCAAAGTTTAAATCAACATTAGTTTAAAATCCTTCAGTCTACTGATTATCCCTTCATCTTTTTTTTAATCAGCCTAATGCCTCACAATCTCTCCAATCAATTCATTTCCTTTTTCTACTCCTTAAATCATAAGTGCAATGTTTGATAAGAAAACTGGAAATAAAGAACAAACTGACAGTGGCCAGAGGGGAGGGGGGAGAGGCATGAGGGAGGGAAAGAAGGGGAAGGGTCAAGTCAAGGAACACTTATAAAAGACCCCTGGACAAAGACTGGGGGGCGGGGAGGATTGAATGTGTGAGGTGAGTGGTAGGTATGGCAGGGGAGAGTAATGAGGAAAATTGGGGACCACTGTAATTTTTTTAAAAAGAAAGAAAAAGGAATATTCATACACTGGAAGTACTCTTACAGCTTTCCTTGCAAAAAAAAAAAAAAAACTTGAAATATCAAAATTTAAAAATCAAGATAGCAAGAGCTGGTTTTGTCTGGTTGGTTTTCAACAGGGTCATTGTGACTTATTTTAGGCTATGCATATTTGAATGAGAACATAATTTAATGACTCTCTCTGGAAGAGAGTAGATTTCACCAAGACTTGAAACCACCGTGTAAATTTTCTTGAGTCTATAGGGTCAAACCCCCACAGAAACTAGGTTACTAGGAAGACTTTACTATAGAACTAGTGTGCTGCTAAAAATAGACAAACTGAAGCCATAAAAAATAATCAGAAGGAGAGCATTTATTACATTATTAATAAAAGTTGCTATTCACCATGTGCCTAATCTATGCCGATACTGTGTCAATTGCTTTGTACTGTGTTTAGCACATAGCAGGCTCTTAATAAGTATTCATTGATTTAACATCTTATTTTTAACCTTCAAAAAAAACCTTGCATATAGCTTTTATTATTTTCATTTTCCATGTGAGAAAATTAGGTTAAATAGCTAATAAATGATGTCTAAGCACTTTTCTCTGTACCGAGTTGCTCCTCACCAGGCAAAGGAAATCTGATGACTCTGCACGGAATATAAGTTACAAAAAAATTGACTCTATTTTCTGTAATTTGAATGTCCTTAAACTGGACATTTGAAAGACCCTTCCAAGTTGCAAGCATACAGAAAATACAAATGCATCATTCTGCATGCATAACCGAGTGGTTAAATACGCAATTACTTGACCTTCTATTGTAGATTTTCATACACACCACTTTGAGGTCCTTTGAATGCTACAGAGTAAGACACCAAATATATTACTTAACTTGATAATTATTATTATCATAGCAAACACAATAGTAAAAAATTGTATAATTAAATTTTTATTTAAATTAATTTTTAACTATAGAAAATAAATACGGGATGTGGCAAAAGCAGTTTTTAATTGTGAGTACACAAAACACAGAATTAATTCTTATATTATTATTTTTTAATTATTGTATTATTTTCCATACAATACAATACTGTAAACTACTTTTTCCCCACTCTACCCACAAAGAGAAAGAATCAATTGATAAAAGGAAACTACACTGAGAGTAAAAATAGTAGATTTGAACACAATTGACATTTGGTCTTTATAGTCTTTTCTAACTCTAATATTTTAGAATATATATTGCCAATAATAAACAATAATTCTCACTTTCTTTTCTTTTATTGGAAACAAACTTTCCAATTAAAGACATACTTCCTTCCTTCTTTTTCTTGTTATCACTATACCTATAGTACCCAATAATCCCCCCAAATCATACAATCATCAATTCTGAGATTCAGTTTAATTGGTAGCTAACCATCATTGGTATTTTCGTTTTGGAGGTGGAGAAAATACAATAGGGAAAAATGTGATTTATCAATATCCTGATCAAATGAGAAAAGTACAAACACAAGGGGAAAAAAAACACTTCAACTCCCAGGTGTATATCCTAAAAACTTCAATAAAAAATGTTATTAATTAGTCTTATTTTTAACACACTCTCATAACATTGAACTGATAATTACATGTTATGATACATAACAATAGATATTTCAAAAATACTGTGCATTCTATTTCTACAGCAGTTTTATTTTTAAATATTTATATCAAATCTAACAGACAAATCAAATAGTAAGCATGATATTAGATTATCTCTATTTGAATTTTATTTACCAGTAATTGAGGTAGAAAGAATATGCGTCAATAGAATCTATTTGTAGTCCCTCTACATTATTTGTGAGGTTTAGACTGACCTTAATAAATTAAATATTATGAATACATTAGCCTTCAGGAACAAGAAGGAAGAGGATGTAGACATTCTCTTGAAAATCTGTGACATTGCTTGCTTGAAAGATTCAGTAACTGTGATGGTCATGTCAGTCTGAATGATAGATATTTTTAAATGTTCCAGGAAATATACAGCAGAGTTTTTCATTGAAAACAACAATGGTTTTACATGAAATGTTCCCCACGCAGACAGATTTCCTGGAATTTAGCAGCCAGCACAGTGCGTACATGGGGGGCAAGACAGGGCATTCAGGACAGTCAGTTATGGGACCTTGAGTAATTCATCTCACTGCCTCATTGGCAAAAGGAGGCAGATAACACCAAACTCAAACAGTTACGGGAAAGAGAGGCACCTTGACGGACATGCTGATTTCATCTTTTGTACAACTAAATCCTTCAGGATGAGAATCGTAAACTGCAGCCTCATTGTTTCATATGACACAGGCTTCATGTGGGTCTTTCGTCAAGGTATTGCTCAGTTTCTTCATCTGACACATGTCACCTTCTTCATAAGTATCAGGTGCGAATTTCTCAGAATAATAAATCTATAGGAGATTTGTATTGCATATTAAAAATTTTTATGTTATTATTATTTATACATTTTAAACTACATTTTTTTTCTACAGGAGGTTGGTTAGGCAAAATAGAGTTCCACGGGATTTGCAGTTTTGCAGTGGAATTGGGGGAGAGAGAGTAAATTGTACAAACCATACAAAGTGATGTGTAGTAAGTAGCCAATGATATATAACTAACCACTTGCAGTGGGATATGGCAGCTTGGTGCTAAAATACCCATATTTTTAAACAGTCCCTTGAAAAGATTAATTCCATGTAATAAATAAGAGACTTTTACCTCAAAAATCTGAGAAACATAATGCACATCTATTTCTTTCTTTCCTTTTTCGGTATCTACTCTTTTTTTTATTTAATTTTATTTTAATTTTTGTTCACAGTGACCAGAGGGGAGAGGAGAGGGAATTTCAGCACATCTATTTCTGATCCACAAAAGCAATGATCAGCCAGCACGTCGAATCTACATGTTGAGAGTTTTACATTTTCATTTGTACTTACTGTTTACATATTTATTGCACTCCACTTCCTACCTAACAATGAAAACCGGCAGCTTATTAAAGCTGGGAATTCAGAGGCGCTAAATGCAACAACAAAAGGAACAATTACCCATAGTAGACAACAAAAAGTTTTCTCAGAGAGCTACATTAAGGAGCGTACTTTTGATGGGTTTTGTACTCTGTCAACTTCCAGGCAGGCCATTAGAGGAAGGGGAAGGTGAAAGAAGGCAAAAAGATCTCAAAGCACTTGGCTGGTTTTCCTTAATGAGCTTCTTGTCTAATATTCCAACAAAGGCCACCCCAGGAATGGGCCCCTGGTGAATGTGAGGCTCTTAACCCACATGTTTCCTCACACAACTGCATGAGGAGCAGAGGGACCAGAAGGCATCCTGGCCTTGTACATAGCTCCCTAAAAGCAAGATCCAAAACATTATTCATATCTGTATCCCCAGCTCCCAGGCAGGACTGGGTATTTGCAGAATCAATTTGAATAAAATTATGAGTTTTTGAGGGTGTTAGACAAAAAGATCCTTTAAATGACTTATTTATAAAGCATATTTTTTTCCTGGCTGAAATATGTCAATTCTAAAGACTATGTTAATCCACGTTGATCCATGAAACTCCTCTACCAGACACATATGTACTTCCTGTAATCTATTCTTGTTTCTCACCCACTTATCCCCTTGTTTAACTAGTCAATCATCCACTCTCAGACTTCCTTGCCAGTCTACATGCTTTGAGTAATTTCAGCCTTACCTGGGACATTCCAGTAGCCAGCCTCTAAGATATCCTTGATCTCCTCTTTATAAATGATACAGGAAAATAAATGAAAGAACCACAACCAGTATGGTTCAGGTAGTTGGACATCGTCCTGCAAAGTAAAAGGTTGCCAATTCACTCCCCAGTGAGGGCACATTCCTGGGATGTGGGATGAGGCAACAAATCAATGTTTCTCTCTTACGCTGATGCTCCACTCCATTGCTTTCTCCCTCCCTTCCTCTCTCTAAAAGTAAATAAATAAAATCTTCTTTAAAAAAATGAATCAATGAACTTTTACCCTGTGAGCTGGAGGCCAAGTCTACTTCCTCTATCCAGCCCATGCTACCTCCAGCTGTAAGTAAGTAAGTAAGTAAGTAAGTAAATAAATAAATAAATAAATAAATAAATAAACAAATAAAACCCCACACTATTAGCAGGAACTCTAATATTGTCAGCAGCAGCCTTCTTTTCTGACTCACTTGCCCTGCTTCCCCTCGTCTACTACCAAATCTCTGGGAACATTTTATGTCCTCCACAATGGGAGCCCAGTAAAAGTTGACTTTATTTACATCAGTTTGGCTTTTGAGCAGTAGCAGACATCACTAGTAGAGGTGATAATATCCCAACAGGGCAAAATCTGAAAGCAGTATTGAAGACTCAGTAGCATGTTCTTTGTTAAAGGTGCTGAAGGTGGTCACAAGCAGTGCCTGCAACTCCCTGTCAGTCTGCCACGAGAGAGAAGGTGTTTCCGAAGGTTGAAGTATCAGACAGACCTCATACTGAGGACCTGAATCAGTGACTACTAACTGCACCGTGTGCGTCAGCCAATTCTCTCCACAACCTTCTGCAGGCTAATGGCCAGAGAAACACCTGCTACCATCACAAATGTCACTTTAATGAAGCAGTTTTGCTCAATGATGCCATGGCCAAGACCCAAATGAAGCTCCCCTGCAAAAGCTGCATTTTTTAAGACTTAATATTTTTTAGAGCCATTTAAGGTTCACAGCAAAATTGAGAAAAGGTACAGAGATGTCCCATATGCCCCCTGCTACCACATATGCACAAGCTACCCATTATCAACATTCCCCCACCAGAGTGGTGCATTTGTCATGACAGATGAATCTACACCGACACATTATAACACTCCAAACACAGTCCATAGTTTACCTTACGGCTGACTCTCAGTGTCGCACATTCTATGTGTTTGTACAAAGGTGTAATGACATGCATTCATCAGTACAGTATCATAGAGACAATGTTTACTGCTCCCCCAAATCCTCTGTGCTCTGTCTATTCAGCCCTGCTCTCCAGCCCTGCTCTCCACCCTCAGTACAGTATCATAGAGACAATGTTTACTGCTCCCCCAAATCCTCTGTGCTCTGTCTATTCAGCCCTGCTCTCCACCCTGGCAACCACTAATCTCTTTACTGTCTCCATAACTTTTGCTCTTCCAGAATCTCATATAGTTAGAATCGTAGTATGTAGCCTTTTCAGGTAGGCTTCTTTTACTGAGTAATGCACATTTAAGTTTTCTCTATGACTTTTCATAGCTTGATAACTCTTTTCTTTTTAGCACTTAGTAATATTGCAGTCTGGATAAACCCACAGTTTATCCATTCACCTACTAAGAACATCTTGGTTGCTTATAAGGTTTGGCAATTACGAATAAATCTGCTATTAACATCTCTGTGCACGTTTTCATGTGGATATAAGTTTTTAATCCCCTTGGGTGAATACCAAGGATCAAGATCGCTGTATCTTATGGTAAGAATATATTTCATTTCGTAAGAAGTCATTAACCTGCCTTTCAAAGAGCTGCATCATTTTGCATTCTCATGAGCAATGAATGAGAGTTCCTGTTAATTCACATCCTTGCTTGCATTTTGTATTGTCAGTGTTCTGAATTTTGGCCATTTTTATTGATGTGTAATACTATCTCATTGTTGTTTTAATTTGCATTTCTCTGGTGACATAATATGTAGAGTATCTTTTCATGTGCTTATCTGCCATGTGTATATATATCTTCTTCGGTTAGGTGTCTGTTATAAAAGTGACATTTTAATTAAATTTAAGAAGCAATGTAGTAAGCTAAATTATTCCCTTGTCATTTATCCCTTAAAGTTATCTCTCTAAGTCAAAACCTTAGAAAGAAAAAAATTAGAAAGTAAACATATTCTTCTTTCAAGAATTATAAAGATGCAGTAATCAACACAGTGCGATATTGGCATAAAAATAGATACATGGACAAAGGCAACTTAGTAGAGAGAAAGAATATTCAACAAGCACTGGTAGATACTGGATATCTAAGCCAAAAAAAATAAACCCAACAACTTTGGTCTATACATTGTTCATATACACACAAAATCAAGTACATACTATGTGATTCAATATATATAAATCTAGGAAACGCAAACTAAACTATAATGACAAAAAGCAAATCAGTCATTGCCTGGGAAGGGGGTAACAGGGAAGACTAGGAGCAAGGGATTACAAAAAGACATAAGGAAACTTTGAGGGTGAAACGTATCTTCACTCTGAATTGTGGTGATAGTTTCTCAAGTGTACACATATATCAACTCATCAAATGGGATACTTTAAATAAGTACAGTTTATTATGTCAATTATACCTAAACAAGGCTGTATTTTAAAGGCAAATAAAAAATCATTACTTAAATAAAGCATGTGTTTACTTACAAAAAAGAAACAATGAGGAAAATGGAAAGGTGTCCACAGTACAGTACTATGTGCGAAAAGCAAGGTTCAGAACCATACTACTAACAATAATAGGAAACTCACAAAGTATTTATTTGTGGCAGATATTCTAAATGCTTTGTGTATATAATAATTTATTCTTGCTAATATTCGTGTGAGGTGGCACTCTTGCGTTATACTTATGCAAATGAGGGAACTGAGGCTTGTCACAAGCACACAGCTAATAACTTGTGAATGAGGGCTGCTAATTCAGCAGTCAGTCCCAGTCTGTGCTCTTAACCTCCATACTTGACCTCAACGTCCTACTTTTGTAAAATAATGTGCCTGTGGGGACAGATATATTTAGATTAGGGAAGAACAGTGAAATAAGAAAAAAAAAATACTGTTGAAAGGGAATTTTACTTTTTAATGTAAATATTATTGTCTGGTTTGCTTTTTTATAGCAATCAGTCCTGTGTCAGTTGGTCCTTCTGGAAGCAAATGCTGAAAAGTTAGAAGTGGAAGTGGTTTATCAGGAGGTGCATATTAGATAAAGAGGAAGCAAGATTGGACAGGGCAGGGAGGGCTTCAGACTATCACATGGATTGGTATAAATCTAAGCCATACAGATAGAAAGCTCTGAAACCAAGGCTTCCTTTCAGGGAAGTCTTATCACATGTTGAATAGAAATGACCAGGCCCGGGTAGTCCCACCATGCTGACATTGGCCAGGGACTGCTTAGAAGTAGTGTGCCCTCAACTAGAACAAAAGTCCAGAAGGACCCTGAAAGCTTCGAGGAAGAAGGCTGCTGGCTACTGGCACTCGGTGTAGAAGAACAGCAGCTTCTCTTACAGGGAGGTCTGAACAGCTGCCAAACTACCAAATGGAAAAAATACGTTTTCTTACAAAGCTCTTAAGTGTTTACTAAGTTCCCAGAACTGGTTCTGTGACAGTTGGAAGAACTGAAATAATAAAAAATCATTGCAAATCTTAATGAAAACGAAATGAGCTAAGATATCCTATCACAACTACTGATCACAAGGTTTGGCGAAATAGCCATTTCTTTAGCATGTTTTGCCCCCTGTGTAGAGGTACA
>PVKM010050761.1:0-10635 GCA_004027735.1 Carollia perspicillata
CCCTCCCATTTCCACCCCCCTTAGTTTTTGTCCATGTGTCCTTTATACTTGTTCTTGTGACCCCTTCCCCTTTCCCCCTGAAATTCCCTCCCCTCTCCCCTCTGGTCACTGTCAGCCTGTTCTCTATATCAGTGTCTTTGGTTGTATTTTGCTTAACTCTCCTGTGCAGACTATATTTCAACAAAATCGAGTAGCTAATAAAGAGAAGCTCCTCTTTTTTAAAGAAAATTTCCAGAGTTCCAGCCAAGATGAAGGCATAGGTAAGAACATTTCACTTCTTCATACAACCAGAACAACCACCAATTTGATAGCAAACAACCAATTTGATAGCAATAAACAACCAGAACTGCCAGAAAATTAAAGTGCATGGAACTCTGACAACCAAGGAGTTAAAGAAACACTCATCCAGATGGGGAGGAGGGGTGGAGACAGGCAGCTGGATGGAGAGGACCCACGGCAATGCAGCGAACTGAGCAGGTAAGGAGGAGCTGGCTGACTGGGAAAATAAACACTTAAAACCTCTAGCTGTAAAATTATGTGGGGGTTTGTGATGGTGGGAGAAACTCCCAGTCTCAGAGGAGAGTCCATTGGAGAAGTCCATGTGATATGAGAATGTAAACAATCCTACCCACCTGGGAATCAGCACTTGAAAGGGCACAATACACCTGTGGGAAGTGAGGGAAATGACAGAGAGTGGGGCCAGAGCAGACGGAGCGAGGCACTGCTCCCTCTCTGACCCCTCCCCCACCACAGCAGCATGACTGAGTGACATGGGTTGCCCCGCCCTGGCAAATACCTAAGGCTCCACCCCTTATCATGTAACAGGCATGCCAAGACAAAGAAATATGGCCCAAATGAAAGAACAGATCAATGCTCCACAAAAAATACAACTAAGCGATGAAGAGATAGCCAACCTATCACATGCACAGTTCAAAACACTGGTAATCAGGATGCTCACAGAAATGGTTGAGTATGGTCACAAAATAGAGGAAAAAGTGAAGACTATGAAAAGTGAAATAAAGGAAAATGCACAGGAAACCAACAGTGACAGGAAGGAAACTGGGACTCAAATCAATGATTTGGAACAAAAGGAAGAAACAAACATCCAACCAGAACAGAGTGAAGAAACAAGAATTCAAAAAAATGAGGGGAGACTTAGGAACCTGTCAGAAAAATTTTAGTGTCCCAACATCCAGATCATAGGGGTGCCAGAAGGAGAAGGGGAAGAGAAAGAAATTGAAAACTTATTTGAATGAATAATGAAGGAAAACTTCCCCAATCTGGCAAAGGATATAGACTTACAGGAAGTGCAAGAAGCCCAGGGTCTCAAAGAAATTGGACCCAAGAAGAAACACACCAAGGCATATTATCATTAAGTTACCCAAGATTAAAGATAAGGAGAAAATTTTAAAAGCAGCAAGAGAAAAGGAGATAGTTGCCTACAAAGGAGTTCATATAACACTATCAGCTGATTTCTCAAAAGAAAACTTACAGGCAAGAAAAGGCTGGAAAGAAGTATTCAAAGTCATGAAAGGCAAGGACCTATATCCGCGATGACTCTATCCAACAAAGCTTTCATTTAGGATCGAAGGGCAGATCAAGTGCTTGTCAGATAGGTCAAGTTAAAGGAGTTAGTTCATCATCACCGAGCCCTTATTATATGAAACGTTAAAGGGACTTATGTAAGAAAAAGAAGATCAAAAATATGAACAGTAAAATGACAACAAACTCACAACTATCAATAACTGAACCTAAAAAAAAATGTACTAAGCAAACAGCGAGAACAGGAACAGAACCACAGAAATGGAGATCCCATGGAGGGTTATCAGTGGGGAGAGGGAGGGGCAGAATGGCAGAAAAGGTACAGGGAATGAGAAGCACAAATGGCAGGTGTAAAATAGACAGACAGGGGGAGGTTAAGAATAGTATGGGAAATGGAGAAGACAGAGAACTTATATGTACGACCCATGGACATGAACTAAGTGGGGGAATGCTGGTGGTGGGGTGCAGGGCAGAGGGAAATAAAGGGGAGAAAAAATGGTGCAACTGCAATAGCATAATCAATAAAGTATACTTTTAAAAACAGATAGAAATCTGGGACTCTAGACTGTTAAGGCAGGTCACCAATGGTACTGTGTATGTGTGTGCGAGACTTCTGGGAGTCGGGAGCTAACCCTTGGATCCCCATTTGGGAGACAAGGAGAACAGCACTGCTGAGCCACGGCAGGCACACTAGGAGACCCAACAACAAAGCCACGCCTGCCACACCTGCAAGGTCCGACACTCAGGACCTATCTCAGCAGGGAAATAGGAACCAGTATCCGGAGGAGCGGCGGAATTGGAACCACATTCCATTGAGGCTATATCCTGAGCTCTTGATGTTTCTGTGCCTGGTAATGCTTCAAAAAAAAAAAAAGACTCTAATTTCATTTAAATCAGGAAATAGAAGAGAAATACGGTATTTGCCACCTAATACCTAGGAAATCTAAGAATTTAACGCATTTAACTACTTTTCTTTGCATAAAAGGAAAGTCAATTGAATTTTCTGGCCATTTGCCTCTATCAGAACATCATTAGCCTCTAGCACAGGATTGCACCTGTGCAATCTAGCATAAATTAAATCACAGAAAGTCACCTGGGAAGCTCTATTCTTCTGCTGAGAATTTGGACAAAAGTGCAATTTTGATCTGAATTCAAAGGCTTTCATTATAAGAAGAGAATGGCCAGAAGTGGACCTTATTTTAACGCAGCCAGAGACATTGATGACTAAAACATAAGGGGAAAGCAGGAGAGCACAAATAAGCAGGGTGGCAACAAGAATTAGTGATGATCCTGAGATGGCTCTCTCCAGTCTGTCCATTAAACAGGAAAATTACATGACCTGGCCTTCCTATGATGTAATACAAATGTTTCACAGTGTTAAAGATTCTCCTCTGGAGCTCCTCTAATCTTTCAGAAGGCAGTACTACAAACTTATCAAAATAGTCCCAATGTTGCCTGAAGAACACAGTGAACACTAGTGTTATTTCTTTTTTTTTTTTAGATTTTATTTATTTATCTTTAGAGGGGAAGGGAAGGAGAGAAGGAGAGAAATATCAATGTATGGTTGCCTCTCATGCGTCCCCTGCTGGGAACTGGCCTGCAACCCAGGCAGGTGCCCTGACTGGGAATCGAACTGGCAACTCTTTGGTTCACAGGCCCATGCTCAATCCACTGAGCTACACCAGCCAGGGCTAGTGTTATTTCTTTTGATGATGAAAAATACTTGTGCGCCCTGACTAGTGTGGCTCAGTGGATTGAGCGCCGGCCTGAGAACCAAAGAGTTGCCAGTTCGATTCCCAGTCAGGGCACCTGCCTGGGTTGTAGGCCAGGTCCCTGGTGGTGGGGGATGCGTGAGAGACAACCACACACTGGTGTTTCTCTCCCTTTCTCCCTCCCTCCCTTCCTCTCTCTCTAAAAATAAAGAAATAAAATATTTAAAAAAATACTTTTAATAACTATGCAGCAAAGTACGTGGAAGAGGGAAAAGCCAAGCACTGTACTAGGTGTTGTGGTGCAACAGTTAATAAGACAGATGAGAGCCATGCCTTAAAAGAACTTACAGGTTTATTTTTAAATGTTTTATTGATTATGCTATTACAGTTGTCCCATCCCCCCACTTTATTTCCCTCTGCCCTGCACGCCCCCTCCCATCCACCTCCCCCCACTTCAGTTCATGTCCATGGGTCGTACATATAATGTCTTTGGCTTCTTCATTTCGTATACTCTTCTTAACTTCCCCCTGTCTGCTTTCTTTTTTTAAAAGATTTTATTTCTTTATCTTTAGAGGGGAAGGGAAGGAGAGAGAGAGAGAAATATCAATGTATGGTTGCCCCTCGTGCGTCCCCTGCTGGCAACCCAGGCATGTGCCCTGACTGGGAATCGAACTGGCAACTCTTTGGTTCACAGGCCCACACTCAATCCACTGAGCCACACCCCCCTGTCTATTTTCTACCTACTATTTTTTGCTCTCTTTTTAAAGTATATTTTATTGATTATGCTCTTGGGGACAATTGTCCCCATTTTTTTCTGCCTTTATCCCCCTTCTGCCCTGCACCCGCCCCCACTAACTGGGAGCCCCTTTCATCATTCCATACAGTTTTGGGGACATCACATGAAGCTGAGGACATGGGAATATGGGTGAGGACCCATGGCCCTTGTCAGGTACATTGTGCTGAATGACTGTAGAGAGCACCAATGTGGCCACCACTAGCCTACACAGCACTTTTGTGCAACTTAGAGAAAGGTGTCCCTTCAGGGCAGATGGATTAGTGAAAGATGCCCCTCTGATTTAGTGAGGCACCGCCTATTGTTGGACACATTAGAAATGAGAGCCCTCTCTGGCTTACACAGCCCTGTGGGCCTATGACATAACACGCGGAACGTGGGTGATTGTCAGACCTTCCTGCCCACTCTCACCAGTTCCATAGTTATGCACAGCAGATCTGTGAGTAACACTAGTGGCAGTTTTTCATTCTGTCTTGGTGTTCTCTCCCGGAACCCTGTAAGCCCACTCAGTTCAGAGCTCTAGGAGCCAAAAGGCCACTGCTGTATCTTGTAGTTCTCTCTGCTCCTAGAAGGCTTCCTCTCTCTCTCTTTTGCAGTTGTTACATGCCTATTATGAGCAAGCCATGGCTCCTCACCCATCCTAATGCATTACAAACACATGCACTTATTCATCTTCCTAAAGCCCACAAATGAATGTTTCATCCCTCGCCTACTTCAAAACCTTTGTCTTCCCCAAGCACAGAGCACAGAACTGGAGTCCTGGCCAGGGGATCTGAAGTCCTGGGTTATGGTTCTTCCTATAACACTAACTAATTTCTTGTAACCTTGGACAAAACCTAAGATCTCTTCCAAGATCTTTTCTACCCATGAGCTTCCATGCTTCTCTGCTCTAGTTCACGGTATAGGTTTAGTCATGGAGACAGAAAGTAGAATTGTTTGCCTCATGAGATGCAGAGATAGTTCCCCAGGAAAATCTCGCTTTCTCCTGCAATCTTTGACTTTTAGGCATATGAAAAGATGCTTACCTCATGCATATTAAGACATACACAAATTAAAGTACATGGAAGTATGGGTTTCCAACAATTACACTGAAACAGAAAAAAAGTGTTTAATAACGTACTTGGCAAAGGAATGGAGAGACAGAGAAGCTGGTACAGTAGTCCCTCTTTACCAACTAGGAGGTATGTGTCAAAAGCCCTAGTCGATGCCTGAATCTGTGGACAGCACCAAACCCTATATATACTATGTTTTCTCCTATACATATGCATCTATAATAAAGTTTAATCTATAAATTAGGCACAGTAAAATAACAAGAATAACTAATAATGAAATAGAACTATTATAACAATATAGTATAATAAAAGTTATGTGAATGATGTCCCTCTCCCTCTCATACCTATCTGGTAATGGGGAGGATGACTAAGTGACTACCTGGCAGGAGCATATACAGTGGAGATGGTGGACCAGGGATGCTTCACATCCTGGACTAGGCGGTGAAGGAGCATGTGGGATTTTACCACACTATTCAGAATGGCATGTAACTGAAAACTGATGAATTATTTATTTCTGGAATTTCCTATTGAATATGGTCAGATCATAGTGGACCATGGATAAATGCAACTGTGAGTGAGAGGAAACTACTGTATATTACTTGTAGCAGTATAAATGCATCCAACTCTTAGAGGTAAATTTTCAGTATTCATCGGGGGCAAGAATATAGATATGATTTTTGACCCAGCAATTCAACTTCTAAGATCTGTTCCCTAAAAAATAGACTGTTCCATTTTCCCAGTCCGTTTACCCCCCCATGCTCCTAGAAGACGCTCTTACATATTTTTCCCTCTTCTCAAATTCCTAACGTATTTTCCTCCCACAGGCTCAGACTCAGGTGATAGTCTTGTTTCTTCGTTCACTGCAAAAACACAAGTGGTCAAAAGAGAATTCTGCAAGCTCCCACCGACACACACCCCCTTTTACTTGCACCTGCTCTAGATTCTCTGCCTTGCCTCCAGTTGTTATAGATGAACCATCCATGTTAAGGCCAGCCCCTCTGCTCGTGCACAAAATTTTACCCCCAACACCAACTCCAGGATATCCGTCCTGTAATTCTTTTCCTTTCCTGCATCATTACATTTCATCCTTCTACTGCATCACTCCCATTAGCATACATGCAGGCTTTCATTTTACCCATAGCCTCCTTCCCTCAGTCCCCTGTAGCTACTGCTCTATTTACAGCAAATTTGCTCTCCCTTCACAGTAAAGCTCCTTGAAAGAGCTGCTACAACTCGCTGTCTCCAGTTCTTTCCTCCCCTTTTGTCTCCTATCCATTCCAACCAGGCTTGCACCCTCCCACTCCACCAAAATGCCTCCTGCCAACATCTCCAATTATTTCTACATCACCGTTTCATGGTCATTTCTCAGGCTTAATCTTACCTGAAGCACTTTTCTTTTTTCCTAACATTTTATTATGAACATTTTCAAAGGTACAGGGAAAATTGAAAGAATTGAGCCACACATCCATCATCTTGATACTAAAGTGAAACATTTTACTATATTTACTTTCCACAGCCCATACCATTTTTATGATGATACTCTCCCTTTTTGTTCCCTTCTTAGAGGCAGCATGAACCTTGGGCATTTTCCAGCTCTAGAAGGCTGGGTCATCTCATCCTGCACATTGAAGGGACAAAAACTGAGGGAAGGTAAGGGACAAGGGACAGTCAACTCAAATGGTCGGATTTAAGGAATGAATGAGTAATATAGTTATATCATCTATTGCTCTTTTTTTCCTAAAGATTTTATTTCTTTATTTTTAGAGAGAGGGTAAGAGAGGGGGAAAGAGAGGGAGAGAAACATCAATGTGTGGTTGCCTCTCACGCACCCTGCCCACCAGGAACCTGACCCACAATCCAGCCATGTGCCCTGACTGGGAATCAAACTGGGTGACCCTTTGGTTCGCAGGCCAGTGCTCAATCCGCTGAGCCACACCAGCCAGGGCGCCTATTGCTCTTTTATTCAATTTATACTAACAATAATTTCTGGGGGGCTTTCCCAGGTGTAAAGGAAAATGAGACTGTTACCCAGGAGATGAAAACCCAGACACATAAAGATGTATCAAATGGGACATGGGGAATATAAATTTATAAAATTCACTCCAGAATTGGCCTGTAATCCTCTTTCATATGATACCATACAACTGGAGCTAATAAATGCACCGTTTATTCAGAAAAGTAAAGCCATCCTTTTTTTCAATCAAATAGATTGCAAATGTCTTAGTCAGGAATTCAGATTTCCTACAATGCAGGAACGAGGTACTTTGAGTAGGAACAGGAAGCAGATGAAATAAGGAAGCCAGGCATTCAGTGGGAATTTAATTTGTATTTGTTTACACAGACTGTGCAGTCTAGTCTCAGCTCCTTTTTATTTACTTAAAATGGTATTTCTGATTTCTTTAGGTATATCTGATTTTATTTTCTATTCTCCATAGGAATCACAATATGATTAACAAATATGTCACTGATACACAAAGTTAAAACAAAATTATCATGAAAACTTATTTTATTTTCTTTTGATTTTAAGCAGAGTTTTCGTGTAGAGCAGCTCTTGCTAAAACAAATTTAACTGTATATGTAGCCAGTCACCTGCATTTCCCTGAAAGGTGAAATGATTATTTCAATAACATATAAGTTAATACTAAACAGCATACACTACACATTAGATAAGCAATTTTATATTAACTAAAGTGTTACATACTGTCATGGATGATGATGATAACAGCCACTAAATTATTACAGTCAAATAAATGTTTCAGATCAGTGTTTCCTAAAATGTTGCGGTGCACTTCTGAGTTGCTGATTCAGATGTGCAGTCTAGTGTATTTCATCAGTGTGCACAAATATTTAAAGAAATATAAAGATTTTAAAGGCAATTTTCTAAAATTTGAATGGAAAGAATATCGCCCTGATCATTCAGTGCTCAATTAAGGAAGTAAGCTCTCATGGTTTCCTTATTTAACTTACCCAATTGTTTTAGTATATTTAACAACATTGAACTCTGGCCGAATTCTTCCTACCACCCAGCATGTTTCTTGAGTGCCCTTTCTCTTTCCTGTCCTGGCTCTTGGAACACAAACAAGCTAAGTCAAAAAAATTACTTTTTAACACATAAATCAAATAGCGTTAAGAAGGTTGATATTTCAGGAAAAATAAATTTTTCCTTAACCATTTTCACATCAAAGAGAAAGAGCAATTAGATGATCCACTCTTTAGGATTATCAGAGCCACTCTTACTTGGCACATTAATTCAAGAACTGTAACAGTTTAAAGATTTATCTCTACCTCTTTCTTTACTAACCCACACCTATAAGAGACTCAGGAACTCATATAGATGGTTGTACATCTTTCCAGTAAAGTGGTCACATAATTAAGACATAGTGATTCCCAGTTAAAATGTATTCCCAAATTTATATACAGGATGGGGCCAAAGTAGGTTTACAGTTGTGGATATGCGAAACAGAGTTAATTCTTGTATTATTATTTATTGATGATTGCATTATTTTCCATACAAACTGAAAACCTACTTTTGCCCCACCCATCCTGCACATTAATAGGTCTACTTGTCATGGACAGCTTGAAGAAAGCCTTCTATTTAATTGGCCCCACCAAAATGTTAAAACACAGATTTCTGGTCAAGATGGAGATGTAGGAAAACACAGCTCAGCTCCTTGCACAACCACATCAAAATTACAACCACAGAACAACCATCACTCAGAACTGTTGGAAATCAAGTTGAATGGAAGTCTAACTACGGAACTAAGGAAATCACATCTGTCCAGACTGGTAGGCAACACAGAGATGTGAAGATATGGAGTGGGCTAGTTCCACACCAGCAAGTGGTGCCTCAAAATCTGGGAGGGATATCTCAAGAGCAAGGGGTCCCAGGACCACAGTAGGCCCACCAAGCTCAGGGTTCCAGTGCCAGGAAAATAAGTCCCCATAAATTCTGGCTGCAAAAACCAGCAGGGACTGAGTCAGTGGAAGGAACTTCTGGATTCCCTAGCAGTTCCTCTTAAAGAGTCCATACACAGACTTACTCAGACTCGCTCCCAATGAGCTCCAGCACCAGGGCAGAGGCTTGAAGGGCACCAGTGGTATACAGGGAGGAACTGAAGTGTCTGATATCTGGGCAAGAGCTGAGGGACAGCTTTCTCCCAGACAGAAAGGTGGGCAGAGGCCATTGTCCCTTTTCTGAGCCCTGCCTTCACAGAGCCACATAGCTGGCAGGTAGGTGCTACATCTGAGACTCCATTAACCTGGCTCACATGGTTTGCTCTGCCCTGGGGAATGAATCCCTGAGGCTCCACCCCACCTAACTTATGGCCTGCTCAAGCTATTAACAGTGGCTTTTCCATAGGAATAGCTGGTCTTGGCTCAGGCTTCACATCTTCCTAAATCCTCTCAAACCAGCAACAACCAGCCTCAGCAAGCCCCAGTCCCCATACCTTTGGCTAAGCAGCCCCAGGCCTGGCACTAGCAGCAGCTGGCCTCAGAAAAACAACTAAACTAAAGGGAGATAAGCAATCTATCAAATGCAGAGTTCAAAACCCTGGTTATAAAGATGCTGATGAAACTTAGTGAGGACCTCAACAGCACAAAAAAGACCAGTCAGAAATGAAGGATATACTAGTGGAAATGAAGGACAATTTACAGGGAATCAACAGTAGAATGGATGAAGCCAAGAATCAAAGCAATGATATGGAATACAAGGAAATAAAGAACAACTAATCAGAACAAGAGAAAAAAATCCAAAAGAATGAGGATAGTGTAAGGAGCCTCTGGGACAACTTCAAGCAAACCAACATTTGCGTTATAGGAGTGCCAGAAGGAGAAAAGAATGAGAAAGAAATTAAAATTCTATTTGAAAAACTAATGAAAGAAAAATTTCTTTATTTGGTGAAGGAAATAGATATGCAAGCCCAGGAAGCACAAAGAGTCCCAAACAAGATGGGTGCAAACAGGCCCACATTAAGACGCATCATAAATAAAATGCCAAAGATTAATGATAAAGAGAATATTAAAAGCAGAAAGAGCCCTGGCTGGTGTGGCTTAGTGGATTGAGCGCCAGACTGTAAACCAAGGGGTCAGCAGTTTGATTCCCAGTCAGGGCACATGTCTGGGTCGCAGGCCAGGTTCCCACTATATGAGGGGCGTGCAAGAGGCAACCACACACTGATGTTTCTCTCCCTCTCTTTCTCCTTCCCTTCCACTCTATGTAAAAATAAAGAAAGAAAATCTTTAAAAAATAAAAGCAGAAAGAGAAAAGCAGTTAGTTTCCTACACGGGAGTTCCGATAAGACTGTCAGCCGATTTCTCAAAAGAAACTCTGCAGGCAAGAAAGGACTGGCAAGAAGTACTCAAAGTGATAAAAAGCAGGGACCTAGAGCCAAGAATACTCTACCCAGCAAAGCTATCACTTAGAACCAAAGGGCAGATAAAGAGCTTCCAAGACAAGAAAAAACTAAAGGAGTTTATCATCACCAAACCATTATTACACAATATGTTAAAGGGACTTATCTAAGAAAGAGAAGAT
>PVKM010050762.1:0-10638 GCA_004027735.1 Carollia perspicillata
CTTTCCCAGGAATGAGGCAGCCCCCTCTGCCAGCTCCCAGAATCACTTGGAAGTGCCCTGTGACGATGTGGCAGGGTCTTAGAGGGGCACAATGCCTTCCACCGCGCGAGGAAGGTTGAGAAATAGAAGTGGGAAGGGCATTTTTGGTTCTGAGATTAGAAGGCCTGTGGGTTCTTTTTTTTTTTTTTTTCTGCGTAGCCCAAATTCCACCCCCTACCCTACAAAAGGAACACTTCAAAGTTATTCTAACAGGAAAGGTTGTCAGCTAATTGTCGGAGAGGATTAGCATTATCAGCGACCAAACTGTGAGTCTTTGGTCTTCTGGCAAACCTAGGGGAGAGAGAAGCCAGCTCCAAAAAGCAGTTTCTATGGAAAACAGAGAAGTAGCCTTTATCCCAGAGGGCCCAGATTTAGGCAGCATTTAGCCCCCCAAATGAGCAGACCACCTATTCTTAGAACAGATCAGATAGGAGGCACATTGTCCTGTTCCTATTTTATGAAAAAGGCCAAACACCCAAGGTAAAGGCCGGCGGTAAACAAAGCAGCCATTAAAGGATTTAGATTAGGAAATGCACTGTTCCCATTCCTACCCACCCCCGGCCCCCCACCTCAGCCTGCCTAGGCTCCAAACCTTTAGTGAGAGCTCTAACGGCCCAGGGCACAGCCATGGTCACTAAGGCCACCAATACGGGGCAAGGGACATTCCAGCTCCAGAGTATGCCGTGGGAGAGAAGCAGACAGCGGCTCTCACAAGGAGCCACGTCTTCTCCTTCATATAAAGGCAAATGGTAACAGGCTGCAGCCTAGGTGGACCCGACAACCGCCCTGATCTGGGGGAAAAGCAGAGGAAGCCAGAGGCTACCGGAAAATTCCTGTTGATAATATTTCTGCACCAAGAATCTCCTTAGGAGCCCTGTCTCTACCTGATAAGACAAAGTTTTAGCCAGAAATTTCTCAAAATCTCTTTATCTTACAGAGTTCATCATGCCATCTCTTTCCTAAAACCTTCCATCGCTCCCTGTTGCCTTAAAAATAACGTTTAAACCCAAGAACAAGGCATGCTTCACCCTTGAGCACCTATTTTAAACCTACCACCAAGTACTCGCCTCCCTCGCTTCCCAACCATGGACCTACGTTTTGGTCATACACGCTCACTACATGGTTCTTGTTTGGCCTGTCTCCTATGGTGCCTCTTATTAGTCGCCTTTTCTCTACATATTCATCCTTCAGAGCTTTGCTTAATAGGAGAACAGGAGGTTTTTGCCACCTCTTGTATTATAGTTAACAGTTATTTTACTATATAATTGCAGATACCACAATAATTGTCTCATTTATATAATGTCTTGCTAGACTGTTGAGTTATTTGAGGGCTTGGGTTCACATCTTATTCTGAATGCCTGCCAACCAAAAAGCAGCCCATTAGTTTTTGGTGTATTTTGCCTCCACAAATTAAAAAAGAAAAGACGTGGGTATTCACAGGGTGAACAGTTTTTGTCACCTATTTTATAATAGTTACAATGGCTGAGATCATGTGATCATGACTAAAGCAAACACCACCATCTGGTGGCAACATATGCAAATTGCAGTATCAAGTTTTAAGATGGGGTAAATTTTGGAAATTTCTACCTCTAGGCTTGACTTTTAAACTCAGACTGCACTTCCAGTTACCACCTTATGACCATGTGGGTAAAATATTTTTATGTTGATTACTAACAGATAACTTCAAAGACACTCGTAATACACTTCATTCTAAGTTCCCCAGTTGTTTTCAATTTTAAAAGTGTATTTATATACTTTAATAGTATGCAGTTTATTTCACATAAGTTCTATCATTATCAAATTGATTATTTAAAAATATTTCTAATACAATATCCTTTAATATCGAGTGTTTATATTTGTTCTTTCGACAAATGAACCTATTGTATGCAAAGCAATTAATATTAGACACTGCATTATATAAGCTGTTCTTAAAGTAAAATAAGGTCGATGCATGTGCCTAGCACTTGGCCAACCAAAAATTTCTATACATGCACAACATGGTAGCCGCCCCTTTTAATGATGGTCCTTAGGCACTGCACTTGCTACAGACCCTAAAAAAAAATCTCATAATTATCAAATGAAAATGACATTCAATATAGGTTCAGAATTAAATATGTTTAACTAGAATACTATCCAAAGATATAATTCCCCAAGAATTTTTAGTGACCCTTCTTAGTCAGAACCGTTTATCAAACACAATACCCTGTTCCAGGATCACAGAGGAAAAAAAGAAAGATTTCATTTATTTGTTTTTAGAAAGAGGGGTAGAGAGGGTAGAGAAAGAGAGGAAGAGAGACAGTGATGTGAGCGAGAAACATTGATGGGTTGCCTCTCAGACGCACCCTGACCGGGGTCCAAACCCTCAACCAGGCATATGCCCTGATTAAGAGCCAAACCAGCGCATTTCACTTCATGGACGATGCCCAACTGAGCCACACCGGTCAGAGCCAAAAACTTATGGTACAATGTTATCACGTTGCTGCCGGGCAAACACAAATGTCTTTCTTGTACCATTAGAATTTTGTTCTTGTTCCTCTATACAGTCGTCCGACATGGGGCAGGGGGAGTTGTGGATGAAATAACGAAGCTGTTCTATATACACAGGCTGCCACTCAGAGTAAGATGTAGCCTGTCTCTCCATTCAGATACACAACGCAGCTCCAAAGTCAGGCTGCTGGAGATAAGAATTCCTTGAAGTAAAACACTGTCTTTTGAAGATAAGAACTTGCCGACGGAATTGCACCCTGGTCTGAGTTTTGTCCTTTGCATGTTTGTGAGTCGAGAATTCATACGGAGGCCCCTCGGAATACCCCCACCTCTCTCTCTGGCTTCTCCCTGTCTTTAATCTCCTCCGCAAATCATCACCAGATTATTATCCTAAATCATCCCTTGCCCATGTCCCTTTTATTTGGAAGTTTCTCACCTTCCAACAACCCACAGAAGAAATGTTAAGCGCTTACTTTAGCAATCATAGCACCTGGCACCTTGGCCTCCACTTTGTCACACCCACCCAACATGCGTGCTATACCCAGTATTTCACCCGTGGGCTCTTGGTACCATCTGCCAATCACCAGATATGACCTGTGGTTTCCCATTTCTTTTCCCCTAGGCCAGTGCTTCTCAGACTACAATGCAAACACAAATCATGTGGGTTTGCAGTCTCTGAATCCTGGGCTCTGGGACCACCTGAGATTTGACACCTCTAACAAATTCCAGAGCGATGGTACGGCTGCCGGTCCTGGGAACATGATTTGGGTGGTGGGGATCTATTCCATGTCACAACGTGCTCATCTGCTCTGTCTGCACCCCTGGCGTGTCTGACTTTTAAACTAGTTGCCTATTCTTGATAAGCCACCTCTGAACTTCTCCCCTCCCTAGGATTTCCCCCAGTCCCTTTGGGCCAGGGTTTTCAACTTAGCTGCTCATTACCCTCACTTGGGTGACTTTAAAAAATCCAGTCATATAAGCACATGCCAGGTCACTTAAGTTAGAGTCTCTGGGGTTGGGACCAAAGCATCAGTATTTTTCTTTTTAAACGGCTCGGGTGGTTACAACCCGAAGTCAAGGTTGAGAACCACTTCTTTTGGATGGAAGTAGCTTTTTTTTCTCGACACCTATAGCTCTTTGCTTTTACCTGCTTTTGTACTTGAATTATCCATGAACTATTCATGTCTGCATGGATATTCTGTTTCCCTCATTAAGGTCCACTCTTCTTGAGGATAGGACGTTGGCCACCTCTCGGCAGGGTGACGATCTTAGTGCGGGAGCAAGGGCTGTTGAAGCAGAGTCCCTGAGTTCGAGTCCCAGATCTGTTGCCTACTACCTTGGGCTTACTTTGTAAGCTCATGCGGGCACAGTTTTCTTCTCTAGGAATTGGAAGTACTAGTAATAGCTGCCTTACTGGGTACTTTTAGTGAGATAAAGCACATGAAGCGTGCAGTGCTGGTTCACAAGATCTACTCCACAAACGCTGGCCATTATTATGATTAATTAGTCTTTGTCTGTTTCACATTGTATAACATTGCAGTAAGCAGTCAATAATCATTTGCTGGATGAATAAGTCAATAAATGATGGAGAATAAATCATATTTAATTGCTCTAAAATAAACCCAGAGCATCAACCTCCCACTGAAAAAAGTTCAAGTTAATGAATGTTAACTATTTATAAGTGCTTGTAGGTCTCTATGAGGCCACTGGTCTGGTAGCTCAAATCTAAGAAAAAGGAGACGTTGTCTTCACAATGGAAGAGGCTGGACAAAGGATACTAATACCATGTTTCAAAAATAGTTTTCTAAATTAAATTTATATATATATTTTAGAGATGGGGGAGGGAAGGAGAAAGAGAGAGAGAGAGAAACATCAATGCAAGAACTCAAACCCGCAACCCAGGCATGTGCCCTGACCGAGAATCAAACCCGCGACCTTTCGGTTTGCGGGACATCGCCCAACCGAGTGAGCCATGTGCTCACTGAAACTCACCAAGCCTATTAACGTAGAATTTCATAGCTGAACTGCAAAAGCTGTTTTCCGGAAAACACCTTTAAAACTAGCCCACACCTCAGCAAGCCCTAAATTTCATCCTCTTTAAAATGTGTGCATTATCGGCCCTGCCGTAATGAACTGTGCCCCACCCTCCATTAGAACGACACCGTCTTGGCCACCAGAAGTACAAACAGCCCAGCGTTGTAATCATTCTTAGGCCAACGAAACATTTTATCACCATTGAGCGCTAAAGTAGGTAGGTGACTGAAGACGCTACACATAAGAGAGAATGTGAAGGCACAGGTGAAGTCTGCCTATTACCGGAGTGAATAGAGCCCTTTTGTTGGAATCCATCCTGGTGGAATGAATAGCCTCTGTTATGTTTATTGATTACACCCTGAGTATTGAGGCAGAGGTGGCCAGAGCTGCCCAGAAAAATAATCAGGTGCCATTGTGTGCCTTTCATTTTGGCAAGGCCACATAATCAGTCAGAAATTCACTTTTAAATTCTAAACAAAATGTTCGATATTCCTACATCCCCCGAGAATAAAATCAAGCAGAAAAAGAAATGCCTTAAGTAAGTCGTAGCTGAGCACTTGTCACTGTCCCGCTGGCTGCCACCCTAGTCTACGGCGCCGCCGACCCTTTGTGCTGTTACACACCCCTGGTGTACCCCCCCCCATACACACTGATCCCCGCTTTCTTCACACACAGTTAATGTCATTTAAAAAATCCTATCTGTTCCTGGCACTGTCCCTCTTAAAACTCTCCAATGATGTGTTACTGTACTCTGAAAAAACTCCGGACTCCTGGGTGGTCTCACTCCACCTTGGGTGGTCTAGCCTTGCTTGTTTACCTGACCCCCTCCTGAGTGACAACAGAGTCACACAGCCTCTCTTCCGTTCCTGGTGACATCAAGCTTACGCCTCTGGATCCGCCTCCCTTTTCTTTTCGCAATTGCTTGGCGCTCTCTTTCCTTGGACTTTGTACAACTTTTCCCTCCCTTAGTCCTCCTCCAGACCATCTCTATCTCATTACTCTCTTCCTTCACAGCAGTCATTGCCATGTGCAAGCCCTGTATTAATGTGTTCACTTGTTTGGCATCTGTTTCCACAGAAGTTTGTTCCCCTAATGAAGATCCTCTACTTTGGGTCAAACTGGACACATTGTAGAGGTTCAGTACATAGCCACGCTTATAAGTGAATGCACTGAGCAACATTTTTACCCTCAATTATTTTTGCACATCAAATTCAGTCACGTTAGTGTTTTACACTAAAACATAGACCTATCTCTTGAATTAAAAAACAAATCAAAGGCATTCCTCCTAAATGGGAATGCTTTTTCCTTTGGTCACACCTTTATTATATATGTTATCTTACGAGTATTGGAAAGCACTGAAACTTGTTATTGACAAAAAGAGTTCAAGAAAACACATAGACTTTATGTCTAATTACCTGTCACCATTACACCTAAGGATATGTCTATAGGAATCATATGACACATGGTCTTTTGTGACTGGCTTATTTCATTGACCATAATATTTTCAAGGCTCACCTGTGCTGTAGCATGTATAACTTATTTTTCATTGTTGAATAATATTCATTGAATGCATATGCCACATTTTATTTATACATTCATCAGTTGATGGGTGTTGGACTCTTTATACTTTTTGGCTGCTGTGAATAATGCCGCTATGAACATGCATGCAAAACTTTCTCCACTTATGTATATGTTTTATGTGGATGTATGTTTTCGTGTACCTGGCATGTATGATAACTCTATGTTTAGTTTTGTGAGGACCTGGCAAACTGTTTTTTAAAGTGATTACATGTATCGCACTCCAGGTGATGTTTACTTTTAATTACTTTATTCTCTTGATGCCAACAAATAAAATCTTTAAAAAAGGAGTAGAGCAACCATCTCCAGATTTTATTTTTAATTGATGCCTTAGCTTTCATACTTTGAAAACCGTCGAGTGAGAGCGGAGCTGCCCATAAGGCTTCTCTCGGTGGTCTGTCCTTTCTGGTCAGCGCTTTATACCTTTTTTCCCCCTTCAATTATGAACGGACAGCTAAGTGTGTTGGAGATACACAGCTGTGCTATTCCTTGAAACAGCTGGTGCCAACTTGTCAAAAGAAAGGCTCTCCTTTCCAAATATGGGCAAGCCTCTGTGAGCACAGACAGCGTCAGCCGTGTACCCGCAGTCCCTAATGCCGCCCATTGACGGCCCAGGTGTTTAATACATCCATCCTCTCCGGGATGTCATTTTGCAGCTCTTCGAGGATCAAGAAGGCTGTTTGTCTCCGAGGCATTCTTCCACGAGCAAAGGCCAACTAGCCCTGCAGTGGCGAGAGCTCTGACACAAGCCTCAGTGAGGCAAATGAAGCAGAGAAGGTTCTAACCTGCCACAAATAATGATTTTTAAAAAGCCCCAGAAGAATGCGCTTTTGCTACTTTACATAATGCTATGATGCATTAACTCGTGTAATATGACTGGCGAAAGTTTATTTATTCATTTATGTCTGCCGCAGGCAAATACTGGATAAATGCTTACAATAGCAGGTTAGCAGGTGTTTTGGCTACAGACGTGGGCACCTCCTTGATGTACAGTAACCGTTTGCTTCCCGGGTTCTGGCCTGCGTGGAAATCGTCAAAGCCATTAGCGATGTGCAGAAAACGAGCAGACCAAGATATCATACTATAGCATTTAGATCAATAGAGAATTTGGTACGTTCGTGCTTGGATAGTTAGTACACAATAGATTATGCCACATGCATAGTCCATGTAATCTACACATCAGGAGCATTTCAATCATTTTCATGATAGTCATCTTCTCACGTGTTTACTTATCTGAAAAAAATATTCTGAGGTGATGTTCAATTGCCTCGATGACTATACCCCGGGCAGATACATTGCTAGAGACTTCCTTAGCAGATCACCTTTATTATTTTGTGCCATATACCTGCAGGCTACAGAGTGCATCTACAGGCTTCCTTCCCTCCACGATCTGTCGTCCTGCGTACTTAGCAGCTCGCCGAACTGAACTGATGTAAATGAGGCTTGAAATGTTAAACGCAACTCGTGATATCAAAGATTTTTGTATCAAATAATTTTGTCCCTAGAAAATCCGAGGGAGATGAAGGATGCACGTGGTGTCTAAACTGCCCACCAGTTACAAGAAGGATCCTAGCAGTAGACGGATAATTACCAGCTCACACTAGGAATACAAAGAAAAAAGCTAGTTTATCCTGTCTGTGGGAATAGGCAAGTGAGTTTTCCTGAGAATTAGGTCCATATGAAACTTACTGAACACAGAACCAAAAATAGCCGCGGAGGTCCATCTGATGAGCTTTTAGGATGGGGCCAGGAGGACGCATTTTCCTCCCAACTACCGCCACCACGATTTCCAAGCCCAACTGAGAGCAAAAAGTGTGAGTCTGAGTTCTCAAACTAGTCTCTGTCAACTCATCTTAAAACCCCAAGAAAGAAGTTTTTCATAACCTGTAATGCTACCCCGAGTTTCAGGATATGTTTATACTGCTGTTTTGCACTCGGTATGGAATAATTCCTGGACCCAGGGCTCTGGGGCACGTAGGGAGGGAATGAGTCATCCTCAGTGACTTGAAATGAAGGGTTTCCTAAACCCAGACACTGGGGTTTCCTCGTTAGAGAGAACCAAACTGAAATGATGCGCCTGAAACTCGCCTCCCAAGGAGGCCGTGCTGGGACACATGGGTAGTGTCAAGCAACAGAAGACGATGGCTAGTCACCGGCAAAGTGCGTGCTGCTCATTCTCAACTGGGGGCAACTTTGCTCAGCTGAGAATGGCTGGAGAAACCTACAGACATGGTTAGTTTGATGAGTAGGGGTTGGCGGGGGGTGGTGGGGAGTGTTGGCAGCACCTGGTGGATAGAAGACAAGGACGCTGCTGAACATCCGACAATACACACAGGACGGCCCGAACAATGAAGGCTGTTTCAGGCCCAACTGTCAGGACTGCTGAGTTTGAGGAACCCTGGTGTAGAGTATTGAGGCCACCACCTCAGAATGTGTCAAGATTTGGGATTGAATCTTCCTGCACTTGGCTGTCAATCAATGGAGGGCTGGTCTGAGGCCACGCAGAAAGAAGCCTTCACCTGAGTTAATCAGTATAAACATCCAAAGGCGATGCGGGTTCTTCCAGAGTGCAGGCCGGGATCAACCAATCAATTGTATCCGGCTTTCATCCATCATGAGGGGCCGTCACTCCCACAGGAGCCGACACCGCGAGGTGACATTTCGGAGGACTACCGTTACAGCAGGGGACATGCTAATTCATTGGTGCTGCAACCTCCTTCCTGCAAGGAGCACTATTTAGTGAGGGTTTAGAAAGTGCTGTGAAGACAGCAAATGCTGGGCTAATGCTAAGTATGAACATTGTTGTTATCACCTTCCTGAAGAGCTGCTTCTGCGAGCGGTGTCTCGGGCCACATGCACACATGGATGTCCCTTCGCTCCCACGTGTCGTTTGCAGGAGCAGTTCCTATAATGAGTGATTCACATTGTGGCATCTCCTTTGCACTCCGAGTTGAAACAAATTAAATAAAGCTTAATTAGAGAGTGTTTTATGCACTACCAAAATGTAGCTGATTGATATTCTGAGGAACTGCAGGTTAGTTCCTGGGGAAAGAACACTGAAAAGACTCCAGGATTATAAAAGCAAGACTGAGTTTCCACGATATTAAACATATGGATGAAACAGATAACATCCCTCAGTATATTTTAATTTTTTCAATTGTCTCTGTGTTGGGTGTTATATTAAAAACACAACAAAATTGAATGTGTTCCCACTCTTAGTGGATATCTGCCATCCCAGTATTTCCACCTCACTAAAATTTCTTTTTGATTTTAATTGCGCAGAGTGTCTTAACACACACTGTGAAAAGAAATAACAAAATAAAAATCCTTTTAACAAGGCCAACGGCAATGCTAATTGTAGAGTGATTGCTTAATACGTAACTGCTGATGTATTTGTAAGTCATTTTAGATTTAATTTTGCCATGGCGGTTACTTTCCAAAAGGACAAGTTTGTCGTAGGATGAACCGCCAATGGATGTCGTAGTCACATTCCGAGTGCCACGCCCAAGGCAGCGTGGAGGAGATCAAGACAATATGGCACACCGCTGATGACTCAGCCAGTGCGAGACACAGGCAGACGCGGTCCGTGCTTGCACGTGTGCGCTGATTCTGTTTTCCTGCCAGTCTCTTTCATCTTCGCTGTCATACTCAGGACAACCAGGTTTACCCATTCAGTCAATTCCGGCCCTCGCCGGGTCCAACCTTTCTGACCCACCCCCTCCTGATTCCCGAAGATATCCTTGACGGCAGAGACAGGGAGATTGAAGTTGAGAGTTTGTAGCAGAAAGATATTAATTCCTCAAAGAAAAGAAAGAACGTGTCTTCTACGTGAACGCTAAAACCGCAGCACAGTCATACGCTTGCACGTCTCTGTATGCTAATTTTCCTACTCAAAGCCAAAGTTAGATGCGTCCTGGTGCTCGCCATCTGCCTCTTCCCACTTTGCATGCTAGGACACCCAACAGGCAGACAAAGTACTACTGAGGGCATTACCATCAGCACAGAATGCACCAGAATGAGCGAAAAGACAAAGAGGGGCGAGAAGGCAGTCCCGATGAACCCATCTCGAGTTTTGGAATTAAAAAAAAAGCTGGAAAGCTATTTTCATTCCCACCCACAAGGAAGTTTTGTGTTCAGAGTTCGTTTCCTCTTATTGTGAACAATGTATAGCTGTTGGCAGCATAGCCATCCCCTGATGACAAACGCCAAGATCTTAATCCGCTCCTGCCTCCATATTATGACAGTCGCACATGGCCAAGGGACAAGGGACCGGGTGACAAGCAGGTAGGGACGAAGATCAAACGAGTGAGGATGATCGAGGCGCCAAGAGCTGGAAACAGAATGGACTAGAATTCATCAACATTCACATTGGCCCATTATTTTATTCCAAGCCATTAAACATTTTCCGTTTTGGGACAGGGCCCTCATTTTCCCGAGAGGATAGCTCTAAGAAATGTTTGGGCCTCATGTGGTCATGCACACTTCTAAACCTGGAAATGA
>PVKM010050763.1:0-10633 GCA_004027735.1 Carollia perspicillata
GTGTGAACTTCTATGGTAGGAGACTGTGTGATTCAGTGGTCCAGTCTCCTTGATCTCCTGAACTTCATGCTCTTTAGGTGTACTTTGTGCCATTTATGTTGGTTCTCTTTATGTAATTGGGTTTTGAATTTTTATTGGGTCTTTCTTTGGTGAATCTTTCCCTGCTGCTGGTTGACTGAGGGTCACTCCGCACACCATGTCTTGTTTTCTGTTATGCAGGTGTTGCCAGAACAAAACCATGAAGCCCAGAATACAAACACATGTCCACAAAAATAACTGGCCCCACAATCCCACTATCAACAACATATGAACCAGTATTAATAAGGATGTAAAGAGATTAAGCCTATTATAAGATAGGGGAGAAATAAACTATAGTATAAAATCTAGTGACTTAATATGTACAAACTTGATGTACAAGAAATGAATGTTAAAAAGCTATGCAGGAAAGAAAATATCACAAATCATGGAGCAGACCACAGTGGTTTTGTCTTGGAAGCCTCTGGTATTTTTTGCTTTTTCTTTGTGGGTTCACCTCTGGTGATATCAAATGTTGACTCTGTCTGACCTTAGGCACGCTACTCAGAGACTGCCAGGGATCTACATTCTGTAGCTGTCTCCTTCAGTTGTTAATCTAGTCAATCTGTGCTTAGCAATCAGGTTTAAGCACCACAGAGCTGGGTCAGAATCCTTCCTGAGGTCTGTGCTATTGTTTCCTGTCAGGCTTCTGCTGCTCAGAAGGGAGTGGTCTGCCTGAACAGAATGGCTGCTGCCATATGGATGATGACTCAGCACCAGCATCCTGGCGTCTATTCTCTCAGCTGTCTCCCCAGAGCTGCTGCCCCCAGTCTCTTCTCAGGCATCTCTAGCCCATTCTGCCCCCACCCCTTTGTGAGAGACTAGGGTAAATGGCTGGAAATGAAATTTTGTGCATTGGCCCTTTAAATGGCTCTTTGTGTCTCCAGGTATCAGTCTCTGGCAAAGAGCAACCTTGATGCTCTTCACTAATGGTTGTTATCTGTGTACTTTTGGGGTTCTGGTGCTCTAGGCTGGGGATTGCAGCTCAGGATTTAGGCCCACTCTTTTCATGAGGATCCAACAAGTTGCTTAATTATCCCCCCTGCACTGCTGCCTGTGGGTGCCCATCCAGCCTTTTTGAGTCTCCATCTCACTCCTTACCAGACAGGTTGTGCTGAAAATGGTTCTTCTGTCTGTCTGAAGTTATAAGTTTTCTCTGTCACTATTGTTCAGTTGTTTGCTCTGGGTAATTTCTCCACAGTTTAGTTGTAACTCCAGATTGGTCCTGTGAGGAGGTTAGTGTGGCTTCCATTCACTTCATCCTCTAGTTCCACATTTCTTACCTATATCTTTTTCCTTCTCTCTAAGGATATTTCAACATTTCTTGCAAGGCAAGTCTAACAAAACACTTCTTCAATTGTATTTGTTTAAGAAAATATTTCTTCTTCACTTTTAATTGGAACATAATCGACAACAAAAAAAAGCAAACAAAATATAACCAGAGTCATTGAAATCAAGAACAATCTAACAATAGCCAGAAGGGAGGGGCGAGGGCACAGAGGAAAGAAGGGTTTTCAGGAACTACTGTAAAGGACACATGGACGAAACCAAGGGGGAGAGTGGAAGCAAAGGAGGGAGGTGGGTTTGGAGTGGGTGGAGAGAAAATATGGAAAACTGTAATTGAACAATAAAATAATTTAAATTAAAAAAAGAAAAATATATTTCTTCTTCATTTTTGATGGCTGTTTCTTCAGGGTACAAAATTCTAGATCAGTGGGGTCTTTTTCTTTAGCATTCTAAATATTTCACTCTCTTCTTGCTTATATATGATTTCTGAGGATGATTCAGATGTAATTCTTATCTTTGCTCTTCTGTAAGTAAATTGTTTTTTTTTTCTCCCCCGAAATTTCTTTTAGAATATTTTTCTTTATCTTTGACTTTCTGTTTTTATATAGTTTGAAAATAATATGTTTAGTTGTAAGTTGTTTTTTTTCAATGGGTAGGGAAAGTTTAGAAATTCCTTCCTTATTCCTGTACTACCTACAAATAAACCATTCTAAATCATTCTTTATTTTTTACAGTCTTTTAAATTTCTAGCTTTTCTTTAGTAAGATTTTTTCTCTCTGTTTACATTGCCCATCTTTTCTTACATACTATTTACTTTATTGTCTAGAGGCCTTAATATATTTGTCATAGTTGTTTTAAATGGCCAGTCTAATATTTTTAACATCTCTGAAATACTGGAGTCTGGTTCAAGCACTTGCTCTGCACCTTCAAACTGTTTTCTATTTTTCCTTTTTGTTGTAACATAACTTTTTTCTTGGTAGCCAGACATGATATATTAGGTAAAAGGAACAGTTATAAATAGGCCTTTTAATAGTAAGGCTTGAAGGGGAAATGTTCTATGACTCTATGATTAGGTCTCAGTCTTTTAATGAACTTTTGCTTCTTGATTTGAACTTCCCAAATGCATCTCACCTGCACCTTTGGATAGAACAGAAAGGATAGAGGAGGCTGGATTTGGCATTTCCCTTACCCAAGCTCAGTTCAGTTAAACTGGTAAAATCCTTACAAAACAGGCTGAGAGTAACCAGAGGGAAGAGGGGAGGGAATTTCAGGGGAAAAGGGGAGGGGGGTCACAGGAACAAGTAGAAAGGACACACGGACAAAAACTAAGGGGGAGTGGAAATGGGAGGGAGGAGGGGAGCACTAGGAGGGTGGACTGGGATGGGAGTAAAAGACAGAAAACTGTACTTGAACAACAAATAAAAAATTTAAAAAAAAAAATCCCAGCATATTAAACTGGTTAACTAGTTTCTCCAGAGAGCAGAGGTTACTAAGAACAGATATACAGAATGCTATCGAACATTTCAAAATGGTTCTTTTTTTTCTTCCACTATTGGAAGCACAGGAGATTCTTCTCTGATATTTACCATGAAAACCTTGTAGAGCTCCAGGTGGTAAACTCACAGTAGTGTTAGGACTTCTCATAAATGAGTGTCCCTCAAGTTTTTGTTTTGCTTTGTTTTGTTTTGCTTTGCTTTGTTAATCTTTCAGACTTTTCACTCTAAGCCTACAGCAATTTATAAATTACAATTCTGTTTTCTTACCCCAGCACTGGTTCTTTTCATGGTGGTTTCAGTTCAGGTGAGTTGTGGTATTTATTATTTGCCTATTGATCTCTTCAATTTAGAGGGCAGCAGTTTGCCCCATGAACACACTTTTCTTATGGATCAACTAATATTTTTTGGTTTTTTAGTCTGTTCAGCATTTTATTTGTTGTTAGGACAGAGTAGTGACTTACAAGCTTCTAGGGCTGGATTAGAATCCAGAATCCCTAAATCATATATTTTTAAAAGACAATGTGTTAATGATTATACTATATTTAACTCTAGTTCTGGAGTTAGAACATACAAAACTCTAGGAGACTTTGTGTTTTGTCATTCCACCATGAGCAACTTGCCAGGAATTTTTTATTTTACTTTTTTACTTCAAAATAATTATAATTCATTAAATTTCTTAAATTACAAAATCTTTTGTATATTTTAACTAGATTATCCAAGAGTTAAAGATGTTTCATACATTTGCTTTATTTCCATTTGTCCATGTCTCTCTCCATCCCTTGTTCCTCTGTTACTCTTGCATGCACACGGACATGTCTATCTATACCTATATCTTTTTTTATGTCTCTCGTGATGAATTTAACTTTGGCAAGACAAAATGTTCTTCTTCTTTTTTAAATGCTTTTTTTTTTTTGCTTTGAAATATATGTTGTCAATTAGCAAATTTGTGACTCGTGCTTCCTTCATATATTTATTTGCCTGGCACATTTGCCTATATATGGATTTTTAACCTTCCCTTTTTTGTTTTAGTATGTCTTTTAAATAGAAGGTAAAGTTGAATTTTGCTTTGTTTGTCAAGTGGAAGTAGTTTTTCTTTAATTTTAAGTAGCTTTGTGGTCATTTACCTTACAGATACGTTTATTTTATTCAAATTTTGTTATGCCTATGGATATTTATAACTTTGATATAGTCTCTGGTATTTATAAAAATCATCCTCTCTAGTATTTCATTTTTCTCTTCTATTTTAGATTTATTTTTATAAGTTATTTTATTCTAACAGTTACTTATATTATTTGTATATTTATGTAATATTTCCAGTACTATTTTTTATTTTTCTCTACAAAAAACATTACCAAAATATCTTATAATTTCTCTCACATTCTTTTTCCCACCAGTTGATCTGAAGTAATAACCTTTTATTTTTTTCAATATTTATAATACAATCATTTAGCCAATTGTATTTAATAATTGATTTTCCAATTATCTCCTCCCACCTTTAGTTTTTATATTTAATGTATATCTGTGTTATAGACTATAGTTATTCCATACTATACTCTGTCCCTAACAGTCATTGTTTAATTATGATCCACCAGAAAATATAATTTCTTTTTTTCATTATCTGTCCTCTCATTTGTTTACTTGAAGCTTTTTTTCTAGTTGATTTCTCAAGAAGTGCTCATGGAAAGACTTCACTGAATTCTTATGGTCATAACATTTTAACTTTAAAGTCAATTTGTCTCAATGAAATATTCTTAGTTCACATTTTTTATGAGTATTTCAAATAACTTACTTCATTTTCTTCAGTATGGTAATTCAAATATCTGAGGCAAGTATTATTTTCTTTCTATTATGCTTTACTTCCTCAATTTTGCCATACATGATAAAATGATTTTTTTTAACATTTAAAAATTTTCTTTAAAGTTTATTTTTTTACTAGAATATGTCTTGGTTTTGGTCATTTAGATTTGATTTAAGGTGTTCTATTTAAATTTTGAATAGAATTTATTTTTAATTTGAGGAAAAACATTCATTGTTTTGCTTTGGATTTCTCCTATATGCAGTCATACCATACATGTGTGTATTATTATTTTTTGTCTGTCTTCAGTATGCCACTGTCTTTCTAATACTTTAAAAATTTTTAAGTTTATTTTATTAAAAAATTTGGTGGAGCCCTTGCTGTTGTGACTCAGTGGGTTGGGTGTTGTCCCACAAACAGAAAGGTCATTTTTTTCATTACCAGTCAGGGCAAATGCCTATGTTGTGGGCCAAGTTCCCAGCTAGGGGCTTGAGAGAGTCAACCAATGGATGTTTCTCTCACACACCATTGTTTCTCTTCCTCTCTTTCTCCTTCCTTTCCCCTCTGTGTCTAAAAATAAATAAATAAAATCTTTTAAAAAAATTTGGAGGAAACATAAGTCATACACAAAGATTCACATAAAAATATTATAGTTCAACTAATTGAACATACTAATGTTGTAAACAGTGTCTAGATAAGAAATAGAAAGTAGCTCCAGATGCCTCCATTTAAATGTTAACATCTGAAAATATGTATTTACTTATTTCTTAAATTTATTTGAATGGCAACTGTTAATAAGATTTCAAGTTTCAAGATATACAGGTTTCAAGTGTGAAATTCTATGATATATCATCTGTATATTGTATTATATGCCCACTATCCAAAGTCAAGTTGTCCTTCTCCATACATTTGACCCTGTTAACGTGTTACTAACCCACACCTCCATCCCTCTGGTAATTGCTATAATCATCTCACCTTGACTTTCAACATCATGCATGTTTTAAATTTTATGTAAGGGATAACTACCATGTGCATTCTTTTGTGTCTGTCCTCACTTACTGAATCTTATGTTTGTGAGTTCATCCATTTGATTATGTATTATTGCTCATTAAATTTCATTGATATATTATATTCCAATGAATGAATATACTATAATTTCTTACTTATTATACAGATAATTGAATACTGGGATCTCTTAAGATCCTAGCTATTATGAATAGTTATGACCATTAATGTACCTGTAATTTGGTGAAAATATGCAAACATTCCCTTCTACATATATCTATGAATGGGATTGCTGGACTTTAGGGAATGGATATGTACAGTGTTAGTAGGTACTTCCTGTGTTTCAAAGTGATTGTAAGCACTAGTGTTGAATGAGATATGTAAATGGTCTTAATCTATTAAACATTGGGATTTAATCTTTTTTTAAAATTTAGTTCTTCTGGTGTCTATCTGGTAGTATTGCATTATAGTTTTTGTTTGTCTTTCCTGATTTTTAAAAAATTATTATTAAAAAGAAAGTTTGTACCCTGGCTGGTGTGGCTCAGTGGTTAAGTGCAGACCTGTGAATCAAAGGGTCTCTGGTTTGATTCCCAGTCATGGACAGATGCCTAGGTGGCAGGCCAGGTCCCCAGTAGGGGGCACACAGGAGGCAATCACACACTAATGTTTCTCTCCATCTCTCCCTCTCCCCCTCCATTACCCTCTGTAAAAAATAAATAAAATCTTTTTTAAAATCTCTAAAAAAAAAGAAAGTTTTCTACATTTTAACATCTATTTATCATAACACATTGTCTATTGGGTTCATTTACTTCTGCGTTTCATATTAATCTTTACTTCTGAAAAAGAAATGTATTTTGATTATAATTTTGTCCTCTTTTATCATTTAATTTCTCAGTTTTCCCCAATTTGATTTTTTCACTTTTCTTTCTATTATATTCTTAATTTATTTAATTCATTAAAAAATTAGATGGTAGTTTCCATCTATTTGTGCCCATGTATTTTTGTGATTTCATTTTCTCTAAAGACCTTATTCTTTTCTCAGCTTTTATTTATAATAGCTCTATATTTAATTCAATAATAATTTCTATTTTTCATTCCTTACATGGCATTGACTTTTTTCTGAACTTCTAGGAAAGAGAGTACACAGGATTTGCTTTTCTATCTTTAACATTAAAGATTCTTCTGTTCTCATATATTTATTTTAAAAAAAGGCAGTGTCATGCTTTCTGAGTTGTACTGGAGCTGCTCTCTCATCTCACTTTAGTTGTGTTCTTCTCTTTTCTTTATTGCTATTTCCTCTATGCTTTCAGTAAGGAATACATTTCCAGAAGCTTCCCCTCAGTTCATGGCTGTATCTTGAGAGGGAGCTTGGATGAGCAATTTGAAGTGTTGACTAGATTAACTCTCCCAGCACCTTCAGAAATTATCAGATACCTTCTACTTATGTACTATTTTGAGATTACTAAAAACCCTGGATACCTTAGCTGTTAATTTCAAATTATCCCACTGTGCTTTCTGGAGAGGTCCCATTAGCTGTGAGGTATTTTTTAGTTTATTTGTTTGTTTGTTTTTATCTGTTATTTTGTATCCAACAAAGCTTTCTTTGTTTCTCTCTATTTCCCTCCACACACATACTGATGCCATGACAGACTTGTAATTGTTCCTGTGTTTTTTCTACCCTAGATACACATTTTGGGGTATGTGAGGCTTCTTCATCTCCTTTTATATTGCTATTGTTGTACATGTTATTTATTTATTAATGTATTAATATGTTAATATTTGTAGGTATGTCTATGTGCCAGTAACTGTTTTCCATGGTATTTATGCAGATCAAAAACCTTCATTAGTATCATCTCCATCTTCCTTCCATTCTTTTTTACGATTTGAAATATTCCAAGTTCTAGACTTTAGTCTAGATAGAGTACCCTAATTTTTTTCTTTAATCACTCATATGTTATACCTATTCATTTATGCTAGTAAATGCTTGGCAAATGTTGCTTTCATTTCATAACTTTCCATAGATATTATATGTGTTTTAACAATTGAATGTCAAAAATGGAGGTGCTCTTTAGATTTATTTTTTTGTGTGTTAATTGATACCCTCATTTTCTTAGAAAATGTTTTCCAGAGGTACAGAATTACAGAATCAGTGGTATATTTTCTAAAATATGCTTCTATTCATAAGCTGGTTTTATTTGGTCTATTATAACTAAGAAGCAATAGTTCTGATATACACATCAAAAATGCCTTGAACAGCTCTTACAAGACATATATCATCATGAATTCATGGAATTTGTAGTCATCTGGGAAAAGCTAATACAAAATATTTTTATTATTTTTTGATGGTGTTAATGGACCTTTACTAAGTTTAACCAAGTTTAGAGTTCATGAGAGGAAGAAAACCACATAATTTTAATGTTGTTATATATTTGAAAGGGCACCTAGGCTTAAATATCTTTTGAAACCTATAATTTCCCAAATCAAAATATAATAGTATTTAATGGTCTGAATCAATAGAAGCAAGCAGTATATTTACTCTTCTCTCTCTTTCCACTCCTAGATATTAAATATTGAGTAGCCTATGTCTTCTTGCTCTTTTGAAAAAAAGTGATGATTATTTGGAAGAAAAAACATGTTCTACTAGTTTTGACTTTTTTTGCCTTTATTTGAGACAAAACTACTGTTGGACATGCAGCGGTATTTGGAAGTTAACCTTACTGACCTTATTTGAATGCACAGCATTTCAATACACAACATTCAAATTTCAGTAGAATAAATGAGAACTCTTGACATGTAAGCAACACTCATTCACTTAGAAAAACTGACTTTATCTGTCTTTGGTGAGAGATTTTAAAATCTACAAAGTGACAGGTGACTTGGAAGGTTGAACTAAACATACTGATGTCTTAATAGTCATTGGATTAAATGTGCAGCAATTTCAGTGATGGTGGATGTAAGCACCTGAAAGAGGAAGTATAAATGTTAAGCAAATATACCTTTAATATTGCTCTAATTACTTCTCTTTCAAAAAGTTGTAAGTATTTAGGGGACTTAACATGATCATAAAATATTTTTCATTTTAATACCTTATAAATACAAATTCAATATCCATAAACTTTACTGGCCTGTCTTGATAAATATAGAATTAAAATAATAAACTAAGCTCTGGTTGATGTGGCTTAGTGGATTGAGCACTGGCCTGCAAACCAAGGAGTTGCTGGTTCGATTCCCAGTCAGGGTAAATGCCTGATTTTTGAGCCAGGTCCCCAGCAGGGGTCATGTGAGAGGCAAGCACACATTGATGTTTCTGTACCTCTCTTTAAAAATCTTAAAAAAAGAAAAGGTAGTTATTTTTTAAAAAATAATAAACTGAAAAACTTGTTTTTTATTACTTCTGTTATATTGATATTAAAAGTGAAAATTAAGTATCTATGTGTGTGAAAATTGTCAAATAACTGCCATTCTATTTAGTGCATAGTAAGTAAACCTCAACTGCATATGTTCACATCCACTGCCCAATACCTTAATATATGAGACACACCTACACTTGTTCTTTCTAGGTGATTGCTTGAGATATTCTTGTTTTGTTTCATTCCAACCTTCTTATCTATCTCATTCTCTAGTATTATAAATGAAATTGTTATGGATTCCTTAGAGTACCATAAAATTTCAATTTAAAATTTTGAAGAATTAACATTGCTGTGAACAGTTGTAGAAATGCATGCTAAGTGTACTTTTGAGTAGAATTTTAAGAGTCTTAAAGAATGACAGTTATATTTAATTAGTACTGTTTGAAACTGAGTCTCTACAAGCTTATATTTCTTAAATAATTGGCTTATTTAAAGATACAATATGAGTATGACTATGTAACATATGTTTACCCATATAGAGCGAATGTGTGTGAGAGTGTAAATAATGAGTCACACAATATCATAGCTAACTAGGGTTTTATAATCTAATTCAGTTTTTGAAGCTCAGTTGCCATGTCCCACCTTTATACAAATAAGGAAGGTAATATCCAGAAAATTTTATTCAGATTTCACAGCTACTTTATGTCAGAGCTAAAGTTATATCCTAACTTTTGGTTTATTCCACTAAGGCATGCTTGTTTTCTAAAGAATACTACAAACTTTTGTATCAACTCAAAATTAATGCATCTAACTTGTTTTTGAAAATGTATTTCTTAATTGTGTAATTGGATATATAAATTTGTGTTCTATCTTTGTGCTCTCACCCACCCTATTTTCAAACATGGGTAAGAGGTCTGGCTGCACCCAGACTAAGTAACTGAATACCTCTGTCAGCATTCATAACAGGGGCTACAGATCCCATGAGGGGTCTCATGGGTGAGCCACTTCAGTAAAGGTTATGCTCTGTTGTAGTTAGTGATATGAGTGCTGATTAACCTCCAACTTCAAATTGTAATTGCAGATCCAAAGTGCTTTTATAATGTGTTTTATAAAGTCTATGCTATTTTATATGTGGCATTTATGGTAACTAAAAGCAAAATTAATCTTTTTATTAGCAGGAGGGCTAGAAATAGTTACATTAAGTAGGTTTTAAGTCTACAAATAAGCTCATACATAAATCTCTTATTTTTTATCATGTATCATGTTAGTATGCACATTGCAATAGGAAATACAAATAATTTTGATGTATGTACCTTTAAATCTATAAATGTATTTCACTATCTTCAACTGTTATCACCTACAACTGAGTCAATTCTTTTCATATATGTGTGTCTAAAGAAGACAACAAAATTTTTAAATAAATAAGAATTAGAAAATTTTTCAGTTTAACATTATTTTAAAAAAGACTATGAGGTTATGTAGAAAATACATGGAAATACACTTTGTGTAGTTTCTAAATCATCCAAGAGTAATATGAAATATTCAATTAACTATGTTACCAAGGTAAATGAACAGTGGTCTTTTCACTTGATTTTTCTAGTTCAGTTATTGACATTTGTGCATCA
>PVKM010050764.1:0-10636 GCA_004027735.1 Carollia perspicillata
TCCTCTCAATTCCAGCATCCAGGCATCCCCAAACTCAAAGAATTTGTTTGAGTTTGTTAAGTTTGCTACTTAATTAGCAGAGAAAAGCCAGGGCCCTTTCAAAAGGACCGTGAAAATGCAGAATAATGTGGGGGGAGCTATCCTAAAGCAATTAGCTAAGAACACACAATCATCTCGTTTCAGGCAGATTGCAGTCAAGATACCGAAAACTAGTGGAGGGAACTAAATGAATTTTTTTCTGCCTTGTCTCCCAGTTCATTCTAATTGTCTTTGAAAATTAGGCTTCCATATGGTTAATATCAGGTCCCTGCAGCATTAGCAATCTGCAGCCTTAGCTCGTTAATACTAACAGGAAAGACTTATAATGATAATCCATTGCAGGTGTGGCCCTCTATGGTTTTAAAGTGATGTCATATGCATGATCTCATGTAATTGCCTTTAATCTGTGGGATACGGGGTCCAGCTAGAGGAGCTGATTAATGAGGAGAGGAACACGCGCAGTCAGAGGTCATGGGACAAGATGAGAAGTCCAAGGGCTGCCTGAGGTGTGATGAAGAGATGAGGGGATAAATCAGTTAGGTGTAAGCCTCTGAATTACAAAATACCTCCAAAAAGGAATGCCGCCGATAGGTACTTCTTGTAGGAAAAAGGAACAGGAACAGATTTAAGAGAGGGCTGCCTAAACAGATCTGGCCTTAAGGAGCAGATCAGAATTAATTTACAATTAGCCGGTTGGAGTGTGACCCATCAAAGACTGGACTTGGTTTCATTTGCAGTAATGTGCTTGAAAAACCATGCATTCACTGGATAGATAAGTACACCACTCTTGCCCTTGGCCTTTATTTTCTCCATCAGCCAAGAGCGATGTTCCCACCTGTCCGTCATGGACACCCACACTCACACACGTGTGGTATGACGTAATGAGGAGGTTAAAGGTGCCAGCTCTGGAATCGTAATGACACGCTCAGCTCCTCTGAAACCCCTTCCATTTGCAAGCCACACCAGCTCTCGAGGCTTGAGTTTCCTCGTTGGCAAAGATGATAATACCTAGTCCTTACTTCACAAGGTGGCTGTGAAAAATCGAGTCAAATAATCCGAATGGTGATCTGACAGGTAGCACAGCCTCACTGAAACTTTACTGTTCTTATTTAAATACCCAGAGATCTCTGTGTGCTGGCTTGAGCCCCCTGCAGCACAGACAGCGGAACTGCTCACCGTGTCCGTCTGGTAGTCAGTGCAGGACAACCCCACGGCGCTGCTGCAAGGGGTTAGATGGGTCCGTCGAGCTGCATCATGTAGTAAACATGCTCTCACTGTTGGCTCCTATTACTGTGATCGGTTAATAAGTATGGCCCTGAATATTTTTCTAAACTCATGAGCAATGCTCCTTCATGAATATTTGGGGACCCCAAGGTCCAGGGGCGTCCACAGAAGTTCATGCAGTAGACAGCAGCTGGTCCAGAGAAGGGGTCTCCAGCTGGCTCTTGCTCCACCCTGCTCTGAAACTCAGGAAGCTCACTTGGCTCCTCCTGGGTCTCAAGCCTGCAGGCTTTCAGCTGGGGAGTCAGGGACTTGATATGACGCGTGTGTGTTTATGATGTGCTTCCTGGCACCCAGTAGGTGTCCAGGAGATGTGAGCTCTCTTCCCCCTGCCACCCCTATTGCTGGCCCAAGGCCAAGAATTAAATGGTTCTTGATGGTGCCAATCTTGGGTAGTGGGCTTTCAAATCTACCACATCTGACCTATACTCCCTGGGGGCCGGGATGCTTGACATACCCAAAGCAGAGGTTCCTTTCACCATCTTTCTGTGTCTCACCAAGGGACACAGTCCCACGTACCTCTCTTTTTCCCTGACCCCTTTCCCATGCCTGGGCCTAAAACTATAGCTGCCCATATATCTCAATGCTGTATGTCATCTTAAATATCTGTTGAACAAACGCATTTGCATTTGAAAAACCCCAGGCTCAGAGATGTCAAGATGCCCCAGATCACATGCTGCCTTAAATCCAAGGTCACAGAGTCGAGTATAAAACTCATGCAATTTCCGGGTTTCCATGACATCTGAACTTGTTTTCACTTGAGTAAGACTGCTGATTTTTCTTTATTTTTACTTCTGCTTCTCTCAAGCAAAAGTTGACCATCTGCAAATGGACCCAAGTGGCTTTTGCATGTGTCAAGGTCATTCCCTATCTGTCCAAGGTGGAAGCCCTACCCAAGCGTCATTGTGTGTAGACGCTGCTGAGGGGGAGTGTCCCCTGGGGCACAATGGACTTCAGGGTCACGGCTATTGTTCCTGGTTTTGCAGTGCCTCCTGCTAATGCCCTGACTGCTGCCCAAACAGAAAGCTCTAGTCGAAGTGGTTGATACTGCATCATGCTCTTGAGAACTGGAAAGCAACTCAGTGGCAGGAAAAAAACACAGATGATGTTAGGGAACAAGTGGAGCAGCTCCATCCCTCATGCTTTCAACTGGGTTTCCTAGGAGGGGGCAAACAGCGTGGTCTGTCTCCCTTCCCCGCCCACTCTGCAGCTGAGCTGGGCCAGCAGACCCCACAGCACCGTGATCGCCAGCCCCACCCTCCTTAAGGTCTGTTGGGCTCTCCTGATTCCAGAAAGAATTGCATGGCCCTGGTAACAGGTCTCTATTTCCTAAAATTTTTCATTAAACAAGAAGACAAACATCCTATTCAGGTCTCGGGGTTGAATCTTAACAGCATTCAGCCAAAGCTGCAGTTCATAACTGGGAGGCCGGGACAGATTGTTTTCTTATTAATTATGCCCCAGCTGTAATTACCAGCTGCCACAAGATCAGCACACTCACCTCACCACTTTGCTCCCTACCATACACTGTTTTTCATCCTGAAGCTACGCAGAGGAATTTGCAAAGGCCTAGGCTGTCTTCCTGAAACGGTACACAAGCAGTCTACAGATTCACACATAAACTTAATGCAGTGATTACATATGTGTGTGGTTATTTGATTAAAGTTCATCTTCCCCACTAGGCTGTGAACTGCACGAGAACAAGGCTGATTCCTGTTTTGTTTGCATTTGTTTCACGGGAGATACTCCATATTTATAGCATGAAAAGTGAATGGAGGATGCCCAGGGAAAGGGCAGACCTTCTTTCCAGCCTATTTCTTATTTCCTGCCACTCAGCCAGAGGCGTGCTGGGAGCCAGTGGGGAGGAAGTCGGAAGACTGAGTCGGGGAGGTCAGCGACCATAACAATCTGGCCCTCATAGAGGCTAGCAGCCTGGACCATGTATGATCTGAAGGCAGTTGCAAACCTCCCCCCAGCCCCCGCCCAAGGTCTGAGTTGATGGTCACAGTGTAGGTAGATTTCTTGCACGGTGACAACGGCTAGGAACAAGTAGTTCAACGGTCAGAGAGGGAAGCCGTGTGGACGCCGAATGCACAGCCTTTTGTGTTATCCTTGTCCATTGCCACACGTACATACAACCTGCCTTTGCCCAGCTGAGTGAATCCCATCCATTTCCAGGGGACCAGCAGCTAGGGTTCCATCCATGTGAATCATCCTTTCCAGGGGTGCTCAACCTGCGGCCCTTGGGCTGCATGTGGCTCAGGACAGCTATGAACACAGTCCAACACAAAATCGTAACTTTACTTAAAACATTACGAGATTTGGTTGTAATCACTTGTTGCAATGTGTGTGTGTGGTCCAAGACAACTCTTCTTCCTCCAGAGTGGCCCACAGACGCCTAAAGGCTGGACACCCCTGCATCCAACCAAAACCTCATTTGACCCTGAGCAGGAGCCAATCAAGGCTTGACTTGTAACACCTTTTTGTACCAGGGGCTCTCCATTCCCAGACAGCAGCCCATGTGACCATGAAAAGGAATCGAAATCAGAGCAAATGAGGGCTGAGGAGTTCCAAGCAGCAGGAGGGTCTAGGCCACGTTGCTGGGTGCCCACCTCACGGCCCCTCCCCAAGATTACATCAGCCCTGGCTGGCGTAGCTCAGTGGATTGAGCGTGGGCCTGCGAACCAAACAACGGCGGTTCGATTCCCAGTCAGGGCACATGCCTGAGTTGCAGGCCAGTTCCCAGCAGGGGATGCACGAGAGGCAACCATACATTGATATTTCTCTCCCTCTCTCCTTCCCTTCCCCTCTAAAGAGAAATAAATAAAATCTTTTAAAAAAACATACAAAAAAAGAAGTGCTACTGCAATCGCCTGCAGTGCTTTGCCCCGGGGGCTTCCTCCTGCTGCCAGCACTCACTTTTGCCCCTCTCAGTGGGAGGCCAGAAGGTGCTTGGAAACTAAACACTTCTTCACCCTACCGTCCCATGCCACCCCTAGAATACCCCTCAGCTAACACCTGATGGGGGTTGATATGTAAAGGTTTGATAACCTTTACATATCACCTATTGGCTGCCTTCCCACCCCAGCCTCACGTTCCCACTTCCTTTCCAGTGCTTCATGGGATCAAGTCTCGAATAAACTACGTGCCCTTGAATCTCTGCCTCAGGTTCCCCTTCCAGGGGAATCTGAAACTAATGCAGGACTGCGCGCAGAGGCCTGGAGTTTGGAGAATGCCAAATGGTGTTGGGTGCCAGTGGACCAGATCACAGGTGAGAGGACAGCAGCACTGAGGTAGGAGAGGCTGGCTGAAGGCCATCCTGAGTGAGGTGCCTCCAGTACCAGGCTGAGGAGTCTGGTTTCATTAAGGGCAATCACCGTCTGTCGCCTAGGAACAGTGCTGTAGACCTCCACGTGAGGCCAGAAGGGACCCCCTATCACTGAGTCCTGCCCCATCCAATATTTGAGTCCCTTCTACAGCATGCTCATGTCGACTTAATTCTCCCAATCGAGAGCTCACTCTCTTGCCAGCCTGCTCCGATGCCTATTAGCTAACTTCTAGAAAGTTCTAGAAATGGCCCCCTTGCTTCTTAGAGTCCTTTAAAATATAAACTATATTCCCTCCAACTCTTCTCTTCTCCAGGTAGCTCTGCAGTTCCCCTCTCCATTCTCTGTGTGACAAGACCACTTGCTCCTGCTCCATCCCAGGCCCTGACCCCTTCGTGTGCTCTCGACTCCCAATTTGGGGAATTATAATGATCCAACCAGTCCAGAGAAAAGCAGACGCCTGGTATCTGCTTCCTCCCTGACCCATAGGGAACTGTTCACTAAAATGGCTTTCAGCCCCTCATTCATTCATTCATTCATTCATTCATTGTATATTTATGGCATATGTATCACATGCTAGGCACTGTTCTAGGTGCTGGGTGTAGATTCAGAGATTAAACAATAGTCCATGCTGTTATAGAGCTTAAATTCTAGAGCAGGAGTCACCAAGCTACTCCAAATCTGGCCTATTGCCTATTCTTGGAAATATAGCTTTATTAGAACAGAGCCAGGACCAGTTTTTTAGTCCTCATTTGAGGACATTTTTTCACTGCTTTCAAGAGAGGAAGGGAGAGAAACAACAGTGTGAGGGAGAAGCATCAATAGGTTGCATCCTACACGTGCCTGGACCAGAGATCAAACCCGCAACCTAGGCATATGTCTTGACTAGAATCGAACCCACAACCTTTTGGTTATGGGACAACGCTCCAACCAACCGAGCCAAACGGCCAGGATCATGCCCATTTGCTTGTTCGTGAATGGTGCGTCTGTTTCCACCTTATAGCAGCAAAGCTGAGCAAAGACGACAGAGACTGCGTGGGCCGCACACCTGGGAATGCGGACTGTCTGTCCCTCCCCAGAAGACGTTTCCTGACCTCCATCCCAGGACGCCTCCCAGGATGCCAATCACTGAAGATGCAGCAATGAAGAAGAGACAGAGTCCCTGCCCTCAGGACTTGCGTTCCAGAAGCCCAACTCTGCACCAGGCAATGTTTGGGATGGGGGATGCTTCAGTGAGCAGTCAAAGGATCTTCCCTCATGCAGTACTCTAGAGGGCCTACCATGTGCCCAGCTCTGTGCTTGGCCCTGCTACCCAGGCAAACCGGACTTGACACACCCTCGCCCCCAAGCCCTTGCCAGTCTAGCTGGGATAAGGCAATGCACAGATAAGGACAGTTCCTGATGATAACAAATGCTATGGAAACAGTGAGCACGGACCTGTCACGGTGCACTCCCCAATCTTCTCCTTGGGCTATTGTTCCGGGTACAGATGGAGACCCTAATATGGAGGTAATCCAGTTAAATCCCATCTGGCCGGGCCGGGCCTGTGGTCTCGGCTGTCGAGATGCGAAGGGGGACAACCCCAAAGCTGGTGATCTCATCAACTACTCAGGCATGGCCACCAAGAGACCGGCCTGACCCCAAGCCCCAGGGAGGTGGTGCCCACAGAGGCACGACACACCCTGTGGCCTCCTCGTTCCTCCTCTCAAAAGGAGCAGGGCTAGATGAGTATGTGTGTGTCTAACACTTTAAAGCAATCTTCACTGCCTCATTTAACCAAAGTCTTTTTCCACGCAAGTCCTCCTGCTCAAGTATTCCTTCTAATTACCATTTTCCTTTTACAGTGTGTAGTGTTGAGCTCACAGGAGTAAGCTCATGGTGAGCAAGGGCCCCAGGGTGGCAGGGAAAATAAGGCCTGGCTATTAGGGGGCTCAGTGAAGCGGCAGCTTCTGTATCTTCCCGGCAGGGGGGAGAAACGACCTAGAAACTGCGCGCACCAGGCCAAGACGCAGCACCCGTAGGACCTGGCTCCGAAATGGCTTCGTGAGGGTAGGAAATACCATCGGCTTTGAAGGGGAGGCGGCAGCTCTATCCAGAAGCCTGGAAGTTACCAGAAAGTTTCAGTTACTCTGTGGATTGAGACACATCCAGCTACTCCACCAGGACGTTGCCTCGTGTGCGTTTTCAGTTCCTTCAGCAAACACGCAGTGAGCGCCAGCTCTGGGGGCTGGAGGAGCTGGTATCTGTCACGCAGTTAGAAAGGTGTCCGGAACGTCGCATGCACTGAACCGATGCTCTGTTGCTATGATTATTATGACATCCAGAAACCAGCCTTCCTTTATTTATTCAGGCAGAGAAGTCACTGGAAGCCTTCAGTGTACCGGGCACTGCTCTGCAGGGGCCTCCGGGGCTGGGTGATGGAATGTGTGTGGGACATCCACGGCATCTCCGGCAGCGACTGCGTTCAGTACTTGGGGGCTAGAACAAAGCATCCCTCAGGAAGGCCTCCTTGTGTGAATCAAACAGACAAAATTAACAGGAACTGGACCAAAAGAACTGAGCAGAGGCCTGCGAGAAGGAGGAGCGGTCTCCCGGACCAGAGCGTCTGGGCTATAATCTGATCAGATGTGTTCGGGTCTGCAAAGGAGCAGGTGTGCAGTGGGAGGGGGCTGGGGGTGGTCAACTGCAGGAGCACAGACCAAGTGTCCCGAAGCAGGAGGGATGGGATCTGTCCCTCCCTGTCCAGGGGAAGGAGTCCATGGTCAGTGGATTGAAGGAGCTCCAGTTGCACTGGCCAGAGCAGCCCTGCTGTAAGATGGACATCTCTCAGCCGGGCGCCCTTAAACATCAAGGGTGGTCTCCCCTGGTCTGCGAGCAGACTCTTCCAGTCTGTACATTCCCATGGGAATCTGGTCCCAGAGACAAAACTCCTATGATGGTGGTTTTTAGTGCCAGGGTCACAGCTCAGTATCCTAACCTCGGTTAAGGTCAGTCTGCCCAAGCCATAGCCCTGGTCCTCCCCCTGAAGTAAACAGGCATCCAGCCCTGCGTGGCCCAGCTCCAGACCCCAAATGAATGCTTATTCTGAATGGCCTCACAGAGCCCGCCCTCCAGCTTTCCCCAGGCAACATCCCAGATTCAAACAATCCTGGACTCGTCTTTATTCTGTTCAGGTTTCTACAGCAGGCAGTGCGAGGAGGCTTCCAGGAGAAGGTGGCCAGGAACCAGGCCATTGTTCTCAGAACCGCCTGTAAGCCCCACTCTTTTTGTGCTGAGCACTCTCCTTGACTGTGTGTATGTGTCTGAATGTTTAGGCCTGTACATATCTGTATGTGTGTGCGTGTGTGTAAATATGTGTGTGGAAACAGCGAGCATGAGCTCTGCAGTCACATACCAGGCACTGCCATTTACTAGTTCTGTGATCTTGAGCAAGTCACTAATAACCGGTCCAAGACTAGTTTCCTCGTTTGTAAAACTGGTATACCGGCAGTGCCAACCCCACAGAATGGTTTGGGGGAATGAAACGAGACTGTGCTTCTGAAGAGCTTGGCATAAGCCAGAGTGAGGTTCAGTCCATGCTGGCACCTGACACTTTGGGTCATCGCTGAGGGTGACTGAGTGTGTATGCATCTACCCTGAGGCCCTTAAAGGTTCCAGTGACACTGACCTTTTTATGACGTTCGCTCCGTATCGTGTTGTGGTCACCGGAGGAGTGGGTCCAGGGAAACTCTAGCAAACGATCAGAAAAATGACATGATGCAATCTGTGGGAATGATTGCCAAACATTGGTAGAAGGAGACCTCAAGAGGATCCAAGGGCCAGAATGGGGGGCAGAGGGGTGACCAAGTCAGGGAGAAGGGTGTCCCTGGATTCCATGCACAGGACACCACCAATCAGCCTGTGATGCCCAACCCTCTTCCCCACAGCATGGCAAAGCAGGCCAGAGGCACCGGGCCAGCCGCGCTCAAGGGCACAAAACCCCCGCCTCTGGGGAGCACAGATTAATTCTTTATACCGGCCTACAGTTGGAAGGTAACAAGCCACCCACCCACCACCTCCAAACATATCTAGAAAAAGAGGTTTCAGAAAGACATCCTTGCCTCTTATCATATAGAGGGGCTCTGCACTTGGCTGCTTATCTCCAGCCCAAGGGCCTACGATGATTATTCTGATAAACTGGAATGAATCTTGCAGCAGAAGGGGAGCTAGCAATAGCCCTGCTGATTTATCACCCTTTTCAACCCAGTTGGGTTCCAAGAGAATAAATCTCGCTTGCCTCTGGCTAGGTACCCGCAATCACGCCGCCGACCATGACTTTCATATCCCATTAACTCTGAATTACTCAGTCTGGGGCAGAGCGGAGAGGTAATTTAAAATGGCAAAAGGGGGGAAATGTTCTGATTTAGATCTGATAGAGATTGGATTAAGTCCTCCCATTTTTCAGGGCTTAAATGTGAGCTTTGTGGAGGGGAGGACCCGCCGGTTGGATTGGATTCCTGCAAAGGACTTGCGCCTCAGATTAAATGAAAAAGCTTAAGTCAGAAAACACGCTCCGAAGGTCTGGAGGCTCCGCCTCGTACCAGACCACAAGGCGGGCGCTGAGTTTCTCCGGGGAATCAGTCCGTTAAAAATCACCCTTCTCCGGAGTGTAAATTATCACATCCCTTCAGGGCAGCACTTTGGCAGCACCGATCAAGTTGAAAGAAAACACACACCCTCCAACTCAGACATTTCACTACAAAAACACTTGATTGTGTTCAAGGGGGTGTGTACCAGGGTATTCATCATTGCGTTTTTTGCAAGGCTGAGAAATCAGAGACAAACAATTTGGTCCATCAGGAGTGGAATGCCTTAAGCTTTCTTAAGGATGGTACCCTGTTCTATAAGAGAAGCACCCATTAAAGAGACTGAGTGGAAGGGGGTTCATGACATATGATAAAGTTAAAAAAATAAATAAATAAGCCAAGTGCAGAATAGTTTCACATAAAGTGTGCTCCAGTTGCTCGTTTGTTAAAAAATAAAGACTATTGAAGATGAAATTGAAACAACTGAGTTGTTATTTTTTTCCTGGTCCAGAATCATTTTTTATTGAATGTATTGAGATTACGTTGGTTAATAAAACCATATAGATTTAAGCTGTTCGACTCTATAATACGTCATCTGTATATGGTGTCGTGTGTTCACTACCCCAAGTCGTGCCTCTTTCCATCACCCTTTATTCCCACCTCTACCCTCTCCTGCCTTCCTCCGCCCTCACTGGTTTACTGCACAAGGCATGCTCCTTTATCAGCAATCTCATAGTCTTTGCAGCTTGAGCCATTTTCAACACCCCAAAATAAAATCCACACGCAGCCCGATCTGGTATTCTAGCCTCTGATTGGGCCTTTTCAGCAGGTCCACTTCTGGTGTCTGGCCAGCGTGCTCGGGCCGCCACAAGGACCACCAGGTCGGGGGGGAGAGGAGAGGAGGTATTTCCCAGCAGCAATCGCTCTGATTCTCATCTTTCACGTGCACACAGGGAGCCAAACCCTTGTGACATCGAATTACTCACCACGACTGCAGGGATAAGCTCTCAGGCTTTCTTACCCCCAGAAACCTGCACCAGCTGAGCATGTGGGAGTCAACAGACACGGGACAAACCATGCTGCTGGCTTTTATTGCTCTTTAGGAGAAGAAAACCCTTAGCCTGACATTCAAGGCCCCTGTGTTAGCCAGAAGAGAATAAGATATGCTATGGTAACATAAAAACCCCAAATCTCAGTGGTTCCCCATAACAAAGCGTTGTCACCCTCAGAAAGTCTGGTGCTGATTAGGTGGCCCTCTTCCACGCAGTGACTCAGAGATCCAGGCTGTTACTTCCTGTGGCTCTGCCACCCTGCCGCTGGTTTTCAATATCCCTGCAATGGGGGAGGGGAGAACCGGGGGAGGCATGTGTTCCTAACTGTCCATTGGTCAGAATTGTTGCATGGCCCCAAGCTAACCCTAAGAGG
>PVKM010050765.1:0-10633 GCA_004027735.1 Carollia perspicillata
CCCCCTGAAAGCTGGTTCATCATTAAAACCATTTACTGAATATTTACTATGTCCCAGGCATGGCACTAACCCTTTTAGAAAGTAATCTGACAACCATATCTTTTTATTTTTATTTTTTAAAATCTTCATCTGAGGTATATTTATTGATTTTAGAGAGAGGGGAAGAGAGAGAGAGAAAAAAAACATCAATTGGTTTTCTCCCACACACACCCCAACCAGGGATTGAACTTACAACCTTCTTGTGTACAGAACAACGCTCCAATCAACTGAGCCGCTCGGCCAGGGCTGACAACCCATACCTTTTAAAACTGATCATCATGCCTATTGATTCTGGAGCCCTACCTCCTGAAAACGTATTCTAAAGAAACAACCCGTCGGCAGAGGGGAAGGAGCTGCGTGTATGAGACTGGTGGTGAAACAGTGTTTATACAGATAAAAGAGGGAGGCAACTCAGGTGGCCAACAGCCGGGGAACACTCCGTACATTGCAGCCCACTTGGGACAGGGGGCAGCCGGCCTCCAGAAAGCGTTCATTGCTGCGGCTCTGCAGTCCCATAGTTTATGAAATTATGTTAAGTGAAAAAATGAAACAGAAGCCGGCGAGAGCGTGGTTTGCAGGCTGTGTCTGCATCGGTGCACAGAGGTGGTGAGCTCGCCCGCAGAGCTGGTAGGAAGGATGGAAAAATGGGCTGTGATAATGGAACGATAGGAACTTTTCTCTTTCTTACTATTTTTTAAAATAAACTTTTATTTTGGGATAATTTTTGACTTACAGAAAGGTTGCAAGAGACAGCACCAAAAGTTCTCCCATACCCGGCACCCAGTCTCAGAATCATGAACCTCTGGTGCGCGGTGGCACGCTTGTTGCCGTGAGGGAGCCAGCACTGGAGTGGTGCTGTGACTGAGCTCCAGACTTCAGTCTGATTGCGCCCATTTTTCTGTTCCAGGACCCAATCCAGGACCCCACATGCAACATGACCTGTTTGTGTGTGTTTGTTTTGTTGCAATTTAGAGGCTTTTGGTCTAGTCACAGATATGTACAGCCACCACCATAGTCGATTTTAGGATATTTTCATCAGCTGCAGAAGGAAGCCCTACCCAATAGCTACCATACCTCCCCAGCGTGGGTTTTGAAAAAATCCTTTTGCAAAGTGGAGAACCCTTTGGTAAAAAGAGAACTCTCTCCCTCAGCTCCCCGTGCTTGGTTTTTCTTTCTGGAATTCGGATTTTCTTTTCTCACGTGCCCACATGCCCTAGCCCCAACCTTTGGAGTTTCCAAGTGTCGATTTTCATTATGTCCAGAATGAAAAACATTTTACAATTGAGAACTCTACAAGTAGAACTGCTCAGAAGCTCAGAGGCAAAACCAAGGGCAAACCCGCCTTTCCCTCTTTCCCTTCAGGCAAAAAGAGACTCGGGAATAAGTCAGCCCTGAGCAGTGCCCAGCTATCCAGACTGGGGTCTGTGCCATCCAATACAGCCTTTGTCATTGCAGCCATCAAGATTATCACAACACCCCCGCTGGCCCTCAGCAGGCTGACGTTTGTTCATGCAACAAGTGTTATCACATACCTACTGTGTGCCAGGCACCCTTCAGAGAGGACATGCATGAGTTCTCACACTGGGTCCTCATGGCCACCACTGGAAGTCCAACATGATCATTCACGATGCAAACAGGTAGTGGCTGCCGTTCCAGGGGCCCCTCGGCCCCCTTCTCCACGAGGCACCTGCCCAACCTCAAAGGTAAACCCCCAGCAGGTGATGGACGGGCAGGATCACAAACGCAGCTACTTGCCTCCTAGCCCGCGTGCTGAAACAATTTTGGCAGCATTTCACCAGTGGCTGTGTGGCCCAGAGACAAAGCACGGCTTGCCTGAAGTCACAGCTAAGTCACAGACCCAGGAGTCAGACTCAGCCTTCTCGGTCCCTGCTGGATGGCGACCCTTTCTGGACGTGACCCCCAGGTCCAGAAGGAAACCCTAGGCCAATTACCTGCACAACCTCCTTCACCAGGGTCTTGTCTGTGCCGGTCTTTGCTCGCTGCAGCCCACTGACGTTCTCACCGATCCACGTGATGAGGGCGAACTTGGACCTCTTGCTCATGGCGTCCCCAGTGGTGAAGCGCACAAAGGCAAAGAATCGGATATCATCTGCAGCCAACAGCAAAAAGAGGGCACAGGGTTGGGTTAAAATACCCCAAAACCGCATTTCTGAGGAGGGGCTGTAAGTTATGGGTGCACCCAGAGCAGCGCAGCTGGGACCTAACACTGACCTTGGCCAACATTCTGTCATTTGATCATGACAACAGCACCCAGGCTTTGATGCCATCTCACAGATGAAGGTTCAGAAGGGTCACCTGACACTCCCAAGGCCACACAGGTAGTAGGAAGCCACACTGGGAGGTGAACCCAGGCTCTCTGGCTGCTATTCGTGCAACCCTCCCAACTCTCATACCATCGGGGCTCAAGCTCTGGATCTCACTCGGGGAGAAGTTCGTCAACTTGTCTTATCCCCAGTCTTCGAGACCCCACTAGGACTAGGAATAGGAAAGCCACGTGGAGATGGGAACCGGGTTGGGGAGAAGTTGGAAGGGGAGGAAGTGGCCCTTATTTTGGCCTGGGATACAGCTCTGGGCCTACTGGGCCTGTCTAGCTTATGGCTAGACAGCTAGGCCAATTAAGAATTCCGAGTGTTCTTCCACTGGGTGCATTCTGCTTGTTATAGCTGACATATTTATTTGTATTAAAATGACTCTAGAGCACAGGTGGTAAACACAAGGACCTCGGGCCGAATCCAGCCCTCCACCTTGTTTTGTCTGGCCAGTACCTCGTTTCCACCCCGGGGGCAGCGCTGAGCCCTCGCTTAACTGTTAAGGAGTAGTTACATTTATGCAGTCCTAAAATTATATTCAGCCCTTTGAAGGCAACCACAAGGCTGATGTGGCCCCCAGCGAAAACAAGTTTGACACCCCTGCCCTAGGGTCAGTTTGTTCCAGTGACCTACCTTTCCATTTCATTTCATTACCACCCTTTTTTCATTATCGTCACTTTAGAATGTCTTCCACAGGCTAAGATCCCCTGACCACCATTCCTTGTGTCACCAAAGCATCCTTGAATTTTTAAAGTGCGTGTGCACGTGTGTGTGTCCCACGAGAACAGTGGGCTGGAGGGTTCTTTGCTGTGGGGCGCCCTGGGCCTCACAGAATATTGAGCAGCACCCTCAGCCTCCACCTACGAGATGCCAGTAGCATAGTTCCCAACCCGCTGCGACAACCAAAAGTGTGTCCAGACATTGCCCCATGTCCGCTGGGAGGCAAAGCCACCCCTAGCCGAAAACAAATTCCTAGTTACAGTTTGTGTCCCGCTGACTCAGGACCCACTTTGTGTCTTCCACCGGCATTCTGTGCTCTTCATTGCGAAGTCACATACCCTTGCTCTGCTTGATTTCTGAATAGTTCATATTCTCAGCGTGCGTATCAGGACATCTCATTCTAGTCCCTAAGAGGCAACGGCTGGCACGTGGGGATGCTGCTGGTTCGGGTTACTTTTGTACCAGCCGCTCTGCTCAGCGCTGATACTCCTAATGGCGTCTGGTTGCTAGCTTTAAAATCTCCCAGGCACTGTTGACAGTGTGGAGGTGTGCTCCTCAAATATTTGTGTATATTCGACTCTTGGGAGTCTTGCTAGGACACAGATTCTGATTCAGCAGATCTAGGATGGGGCCCTGGGGTCTGCATTTCTAACTAGCACCCAAGTAATGCTGATGCAATGGTAATGCTAAAATGCTGATGAGGTTTTTAAGTTATTTTTTAAATCAACCCACCTTTCTTTCCAGAATCTTTCTAGGTGCCTCCATGCTGAATCCCACATGTGGATAGGTTTACGCTAAGACTACCAGCCCTCTGAGTGTAATGGAACACGGTATGGAGCTGATCAAGTTCATTGCCTGGTTAGTACCTCAAAGCCTCAGCACTGTTGAACAACAACTCTGCTGTCTACTGTGGAGCCATCTGTCCCATGGAAGCTATGAAGCAGTTCTCAAGGAAACACAGACTCCGGATTTGAACTCTACAGTCCAGGCCAGGGGACTCCCAATGTTTATTTCTTAAAGGAAACAGGTCATTACGACTATTCACACTGGCACAGACCTCAGTTTATAAAGCACACTTATGTTGCACTATGTCATTCGGTCTCACGACAATGCTGATGGTGCGGGAGGGGCGGGGTTAACTGCCATCACCTTCATCAACATCCGAATCACCATTCAATAGAGGAAGGTCAGAAGTTGTGTGACCCGCCCAAAGGAACACACTAATGACAAAGCCAGCCTTGAAGCCAAGGACCTAGACAGCTTGGGTGTGTCTGCCTACCTGGCCACAGGAGTTCAGTGGGTGCCCTTTGTGGGACCTGACCATGGGCAGTGGGGCCCTGGATGGTGTGGCTCGGTGGACTGAGTGCTGGCCTGCAAACCGAAAGCTTGCAGGTTCGATTCCCAGTCAGAGCACATACCTGGGTTGAGGGCCATGTCCTCAGTTGGGGGAGTGCGAGAGGCAACCGAACTATGTATCTCTCACACATTAATGTTTCTCTCCCTGTCTTTCCCCCCACCTTCCCCTCTCTCTAAAAATAAATAAGTAATATATTTTTTAAAAAGACCACAAGGCAGTGGGGACAGAGAGGAAAGACGGTGTCAAGGGCATTTCACAGGCCAAATCAACAGGGCTTCATGACCAGCTATAGCCATGGGAAGTAAAGAAGGGATCCAGGAGATCCCCACGCGGGGGCGAGAGCTCCGTCTCTCACTTCCAAGGGCTCTGACTTGCTTAGTCCCCAGACAGCTGAGCCACAGCTGCCTCATCTGTAAAATGAGGTGATTATTTTTTTTGTCCTTCCCACTTTTTCTTTATTGACATAAAAGTCACATACATAAAATTCACCATTTTAACGCATAAAATTCAATGGCATTTAGTACATTCACACTATTGTGTGATCATCACCACTATTAATTCCAGATCATGTGCATCACCCCAAAACGAAAGCCCGTACCCAGGGGCAATCACTCCACACCTCCCCCTCCCCTAGCCCGTTCAAGCAACACGAACCTGCCTTCTGTCTCTCAGTTGCCTGTTCAGACATTTCACACAGATGGAGCCATACACTGTGTGGTCTTTTGTGTCTGGCTTTGCTCACTCAGCATGGTTTCAAGGTTCAGCCACAATGGAGCGTGGTCAGTACTTCACTCTGTTTATGGTTGAATACTATTTCATTGTACGGATATGCCACAACCTGTTCATCCACTCATCTGTTGACGGACATTCGGAATGTTTGCAAAGGTTTTTTACACCCTCATTAGTTGATCATGAGGATTAAATATGATCACTGTGAAACCCGCCTGCGTTTAAGACTCTGTCTGATGAGGTAGAACCTTTCCCCGGAAGCTGCAGCCACAGGGAGGAGCTGCCAGGTGGGTAATGAGCACAGGAAACGAGGCCAGTGGGACCGAGGAACTGAAATTCACACAGCCAGCCACGCGCAGGTTTTGCAGACATAGAGAGTGGGGGTGAGCTTCCGAGCTGCTGCCAGCATTCACCACAGGGTTTGGGAAGGCGGCGCTGTTTTGAGTAGTGTTATCAGAGGAAAAGGAGAACTAGCACCGAAGTGTTTCATTAAATTGCAGCCTTGACCTGAGGGGGAGGTGGGGACGCGCATCAGATGCCAAGGCAACACAGAAAAAACAAACAAACAAACAAGCAAGCAGTCTGCTTCCATGGGAACCACTGTATTTACCATTTCCACAGAGATCAGCCTGGACATTTAGGTTCCGTGACAGCATTTGGGTTCCAACTGCCCAAAGTTGCAAAGGACCAACTTGGCACGTGGCACAAGGTAAGTTAAGTCACCCGCCCCCACCTCAAGGACATGGGGGACCGAGCCTTTGTGGATCGCCCAGAACTGCAGGCCAATGTCATTTAAGTTACCATGGCAGGCAAGGCTGTTTCCCTGAGTGGATTTTGGGCACTTGTTGGACAATGGTGTAGCCAACAAGGTTGCTGATATTTTGAAAATCCAAGAGTCATATGATGCTAATGAATGTTTGCTGCTCAAGTTTTGGCCCAACACTGAAAAGTCATTCTCCCAGCCGCCCACACAGGACTGAAGCCTCTCTCCCCCCACGCACCCTGAAGGAGGCTGTGAGGCCACTTTGACCTCAAACTGGTCTGTGCAGGAGGAAGTTCTAGTTCTTAGACACTGGGTGGAAGGCCTTCCCTCTTCTGGACAAACCAGGCAGAGCAAACACACACACACACACACACACACACACACACACACAGCCACGGCACCACATCAGGAATGGAAAACATCACATCCCCTCATTTAGCGCCTGCTAATGTTACTCTCTCACCCAGGAAAACATGAGCACATGGACCGAGAAAGGCATAGCTATGCCTCACCATGCATGTGCACAGTGTGCTTGTGTATGTCTGCGTGTGTGCATGCGTGCATCTGTGTATGTATTTGTACACTAAGATGGCAAAACTGGCCAGTAGACAGTTGATACTTGAAGTTGCTGTCACCCTTGTTGTGTCACTCAGTCCTCAGTGGGACCAATGGCACATCTTTTCAGAGGAGGCTGAGGAGCTGAGGGTACAGCTCCGGACGACCCCAGTGGGAGGAGTGCAAACACACACACCAGGAGCAGACACCCCGAGCCTGTCTGTCAGAGGCCTCGGCGCAGCTGTCTGCACCTACTGCGCGCAGGCCGCTCACCCTCTACCTTCGGCTCTATGGCATCCAGGTTGAGTTCAAGTTCTAAAATCCCTTAGGAGTTCTCCTCCACCTTGTACCAGCTCCATGACTTTGAATGTCTGCAAGTGTCAGTTTCCTCATCTGAAAAATGGGTCACATACCTGCCTCATTAGGAAGTTGTGAGGACTTAATGGAAGAAGAAATGGGCAGTGCAGGCCTTGGCAGATGGGATGGTTGCTCTCCTCCTGCCCCACCTCTCCAGTGAAACTGCTCTCCGAGGTCTGCAGTGGCCTCTGAACTTCTGGGCCCAGCACAGAGCTTGCTAGCCTCTGCCTTCTTCATGGGCTTTCTGCTCCAGGTTTCAAAGCAGCAGCTCTTCGGGGAGCACACAGTCATTTAGTCACTCATAATGTATTTCTTAAAGGCCTACTATGTGTCAGGCCCAGCTAAGCATGGGGAGCAGGGGTACAGATAAGACCAAGGAGGGTCCTGAAGATAATACAGGCCAGTATTTACTGAGCACAGACAATGTGCTAGGCACTTACATGTATTTGCACATTTTTGCACTGCTCACAGTCCCATTTTACAGGCAAAGAAACTATGGCACAGAGAGGTAAAGTGCAAAGGAGCCAGATGACTCCATCCCTGCCCAGTGGAGAACCGGTTAAGTCTAAACAAGCAGCTCTCAACGTGTGGTCCTCCAATCAGCAAGCCCAAGAACACATTCAAGTGTGAATTCAGACACTCTGCGACTAGGGCCTGCAAACTGAGTTTAAACGAGCCCCCAGGGGCATCCCGATGCCCCCAAACCTTGAGAACCACTGACCCAGAGGAAGAGGAGAGAAACGACGGGGCTTTTAGCATGAAGAACTTGCCCCACCCCTCGCAGGGCAAGAGGGTGAGGCAAAAGGCCTCGTGGGCAGAGAAGCTGAAGTGCTCAAAGTTCAGCCTCTACCCCCTTCCTCCCCAGCTGCACACCTTTTACTTTAAGGAAGTGATCATGTAAAGGAGCTTCCTGTGTGGCCTGGCTTCTCAACATTGTAATTTACAGAATTAGACACGTTAGGTGTGGTTCCTGAGTATCTCACCACCAAAGACCACCAGGACTGTCCCCCCGGAGGCTCTCTCTCTGCCCAAATCCCACAGCCCAAGAAGAAGTAGAGCATATTTAGAGAAAGAGCAACTGAGGCCCTGGCTGGGTAGCTCAGTCGGTGAGAGCATCGCCCTAATATGCTAAGGTTGCAGGTTCAATCCCTGGTCAGGACACATACAAGAAACAACAAGTGACTGCATAAATAAGTGGAACAACAAATCGATGTTTCTCCCTCTCCCTCTCCCTCTAAAAAGAAAAAAGCTGCTGAACCATGGCACTGGGTAAAATCATCTATTTGACATCAGCTGTCATTAACAAGGATTCCCACAGGCATCACCAAATCCCATGGAGCCTCATCTAGGGAAAGTGTCAACCAATGACAAAGCGAGGTCAGGGGCTCTGTCTCTGAGGATGGCCAGCACCAAGAGCTCACAGTCCCGGCTGACTGCATGTTGGGTGTCCCTGATTTGAGGCTGAAGGGCACCCTCCCCTTCCCACCGCTTTCATGAGTCTTGTTCATGAAAAGATGGTCCTCACATGATGTTCATAAAACTCCACCCTCAAAAGAACTTGACCCTTTGTGTGGCCTATGCAGCCTCATCACAGGCAATGAAGGGTTATCAGCCTGAAAGAGTTCCTGGACCAGCCCATCCCACCAGCCTCAGGGACTCCTTAGAAACCCGAGGCAGGGTCCAGTCGGTCCAATGTCCTACTTTCCCTTCCAGGGTCCTCGCCTTCATTTACTAAGTTAACACGCAGCATAAAGTCATCACAGGTAGAGTCCTCAGACCCCGCCTGGCACAGAGTAAGTGCTCGCAAGCACCAGCTGCCACCACGTTGAGCTCTCTCCCCTGCAGCCCGTCCTCCCTCGGCTCTCCTCTAACCCCTCCCTCCAAGACCCTACTTTTCCTTCTTTCTCTCGAGCCTTCCCACCGCCTCACCTCCCCACCACCTGCGCCTCTTTCTCCCCTCTCCCCACTCTCCTGCACTCTGTCTAAGACTAGACGGAAGGGAGGAATTTAGGAAGAGAGGCAAAGAAGGCAGGAGGTGACGCTAAACCGTTATTCAAGGGAACGTGGGAAGAAACGATAACGCAAAGAGGGGAGGTGACCTCAAAAGGGCATGGGAAGAATAGTAAGGAGAAAAGGGGGAGTCAGGCTTCTCTGGAGTCACCGAGGCCACCAGGATGAGATGCTTCAATACTTTCTCAAAAACTATCAACGGCATATGATCCACATCAACTTTTCAGGGGTTTCCCTCGCCTCCCCCTGCCACACTTGACATCTCCCAAGACTCAGGGGATCCCTGAGGGGCAGATCCTGCCCAAACCTTCCATTATTTTCATCAGGGTGACCTCAAAACGGGATCCTGCCCTGGCTGGTGTGGCTCAGTGGATTGAGCACCAGCCTGTGAACCAAAGGGTCGCCAGTTCGATTCCCAGTCAGGGCACAGGCCTGGGTTGCAGGCCAGGTCCCCAGTCGGGAGCGTGCAAGAGGCAACAACTGATTGATGTTTCTCTCACACATCGATGCTTCTCTCCCTCTCTTTCACCCTTCTTTCCCCTCTCTCAAAAAAGATAAATAACAAAAAATAAATGGGATCCACACTAATTGAGGGCCCCTGCCTTCTCCCAAAAAGGACCTAGTCTTCCCCTTTGCCTGCCCCTAAGCCAGGCCTGGCTGGAGAAGGACAAAACCCAGAGACCGAGTATCTGCAATGGACCAAGCAGCGTACAAACTTTTCACACTTTTGCAAATACTTTGAACAATTTTTTTTGTTATGCACAAGACACATACTGAGTATAAAATAATTAGAAGTATGAGTAAGAGAAAAGGGTCTCACCCACGGAACCCCTTCAACATTTTGATGCATGTCCTTTTGACCTTTTTAACTACTTTCACATCTTTCTAGTTCCTGTTATGTCGCATCGTGTACAAAATGACTTGTAGGTACCTGATAAATATCTGCTGGTCAACAGAGAGGAAAGAGAGAGTGAGAGAGAGAAGTACTCATTTCATAAGTGCCATCCTACACTGACCTTCAGAGCAAGACAAAGAAAGGGGGAAGGGGAACCGGGGAGGAAACTGCCCCCAACTCTGTGAGCCTGTGGCTTGCTCTGCAGCTGACCTGACCTTATATAGTCTCTCTAAGAAGTTATGCAAACAAAGTTCAGCAAGGAGAAAACAACCCACACACCGAAAAGCTGAGCTGTCAGCTTCCACCAAGTGAGCTCCCTGGAGGAGGTATGAAAGGAAATGGGGAAGAATTCTAACATCCTGCCACCCAGGACAAGGCAGCAGCTGGACGGCAGCCACACAGCACTCACTTCCAGCAGGCTGCACACGGGGGGGCCCAGGCAGGGACCGCAGGACAGGAGGAGGACTTAGGAAGCAGAAAATGCCCTTCCTCTCAGGGACAAAGAGGACACAGAAGTCTTGCTGGGTGCACCCCCACCCTGCCCAGGGGACTACAGCCTGAGGGTGAAAGGGACCTGCTGTCCGGCTTTCTCTCCTGAAGGGTGAGCTACCATTATTGAAAAGCCCCATAGCATTCGCTCTTTTTCAAAGTGACTTGTATTGTTTGCCCCAATGGGCAAAACAACAACAACAAAAAAACACTCCCGTCCCACTCAAAACATGTTTTGAAAATATCAAAAGGTACACAAAATAAAGATAACTCATCCCAGGGATAACAGCCCTGTGTACATCTTGGTGTGTCCCTTCCTCAGGGAGGACCGGAGAGTTAGCCCGCTCACGAAGCCTATGTAGGCTCTCTGCGTACGGGCACACACATAC
>PVKM010050766.1:0-10650 GCA_004027735.1 Carollia perspicillata
GGGACTTACCTAAGAAAAAGAAGATAAAAATATGAACAGTAAAAGGACAGCAAATTCACAATTATTAACATCCACACCTAAAACAAAAGCAGACTAAGCGGTCACCTAAAACAGGAGCAGAGCCACAGAAATGGAAGGTTAGCAACAGGGGAGTGGGAGGAGAGGGTGGGGAGAAGGCACAGGGAATAAGTAGCATAGATGGTGGGGAGAAAATAGACAGGGAGAGGGCAAGAGTGTGGGAAATGTAGAAGCTAAAGAACTTATGATACATGGACAAGAACTAAAGAGGGGGAGTGTGGGTGGGAGGGGGTGTGCAGGGTGGAGGGGAATGAAGGGGGAAATGGGAGAACTGTAATGGCATAATCAATTAAAAAAAGTTAAAAAAAAAACCGGAAGTCCTAAGCAGCTCTGGTGGAAGAGGAGCGCCCATTGGGCAGGCCGACGGTGGGGGCGTGGCCTCCCTGCCAGCGCAGGACACAGGCACCCAGGTGTGGGCCTCACCTGGCAGGAAGCAGTATGCAGTCGTGGTTGCGACGCTCTGGGCGCTGGGTTGGGGTTAAAGCCGACCTAGGTCACAATCCTAACTCCATCATTTTCTTACTAACTGCCCTGGGGCCACAGCAAACGGCCGGTACCCCGGCGACCGCGCAGAGAATCTAGTGAAGATCTGCACAGTGCTAAGCGGAGTGTCCCCGACAGTCGGCAAGTTCTCCATTGCTTGTGCTGCAGGCCAGCCCGCCGCTGAGCCCCGAAACACAGTCACCGCTGCTCATGGGGCGCTCAGGCGCTGGCTGGCATGGGGCTCGCCTGTGAAAACGGTCTCGTTACAGTAACTAGAACATTACCTAATTTTCATTGTGTGCCAGGCACTGTTCTAGTGCCTGAATTAAATGCAGTGACTCACTGGACTTCCACAGCAGCCACGGGGAGACTCACTGTCCCGCTGCAGCAGTAAGGCTGCGGAAGCCCAGAGTCTCAAAGCTGCCGAGTGCTACAGCCCCGTGGCCGCCCAGCTATTCCCGGGCGGCGGAAACTCTGTCGGGGTTCCAGGAACACCTAGTCGTCCCTAACTTTGTTCAGAACAATTTCACTGGAGCGTATGCTCAGAGGTGTCCTATCGGGGAGCATTTTAAAGAAACTTATCAAAAGAGGTGAATTTTTATGCAGTCACTTTAAGGTTGAAGATACACGTTTTCAGCATAGTAGGCTTTATTACTTCAAGGAAGGTTGAAAACGCAACTGAAATGCAGAAAAAGATCTGTGCAGTATACGGAGAAGGTGTATGATGGCTCGAACCTGTCAAAAGTGGTTTGCGAGGTTTCCTGGTATTATGGACATTTTGGCCAAATAATTCTCTGCAGTGGGGCTGTGTTATAAACGGGAAGATGTGGAGCAGCACCCCCTGCCTCTCCCCACTCGAAGCCAATAGCGGGAGAGAGCCAACATACTCAGAGTATCAAATCAATAAAGCTACTGGTGAAAATGAAAAAAGGCGTCTCTTACTTTATGGAAAAAGCCTAACGACCTTTTGGCCGATCCACTAGTTACCAACACGCTGCCTCTCCTGCTGTGGGCTTCCGGAAAACAGGGACCATTGCATTTTTAGCACACACTGGCTGCCCTCAGTTAAGCGCTGGGGTACTTTGTAAAGTAATGAGCAGTGTTTTACTTCTTTGTATCTGTCCCCCATTTTCTGGAACTACTTCAGTAGGGGAGAACCAGCACAGGGCTCTCACAGGCCGGCCGCGCCCCTCCCTCCACGGGCCTTCCTGTTGGCACCCCCACTTCACCGCTTCCTCTAGGGGTCCGCGGGCCACCTACTGCGCTAGTCCCGGGAACAGGGACTGGACGATGCAGGAGGAAGGAAATGGGACGTGAGCGGGGCAGCAGGTGACGCCCGCTATCCGGGCTGTCACAGCGCGCCGGTCTAAGCTCTGGCCGTGTGTCGGGGTCGGGAAGATGTCAACAGCTGGGTGCGGGGTCCGCCAGAACTTCCCGTCGTCTGTCCGCCCAACTGTGTCAAAACGAACTGGAAAAATCAGCGTTCCTGCCTCCAGGAGCGGCGGGGCGAAAACGTACACACGCGAGGGCACCGGGCTCCGCGGGGAGAGTCAGGCCACGCGAAGCCCCGGACCGTGGAGCGAAACAGCAGGGGCGGGGCCACGCGGGCCCTGGCCGCGCTCGTGGGGCCGGGTCCTTCGCCTCCACCGCCGCCCAGGGCCTTCGCTGTACGGGGACGCGGGAACCCACCTGGAACTCCAGCCCGTAGATCACGGGCGCGTCGTCCTCCATGCTGTGGCCGCCTGCCCACCTCAGGCCAGTCCCGAAAGCCGGCGCGCCCTCCGCTCAGTGCCTATTCATTCCCTACCGCCCAGCCGATGCTAAAACGAGACTCTTTCTGGCCCGACACAGCTGCCGTAGGGCCCACTTCCTGTGTTTTTCTGACGCGTCAACCACACGGTTGACGCCAGCGGCGCCCGGATCGCGCGCATGCCCAGTGGGCTCTCATCCGGGCTCTTGGCCCAGCAGACCCCCGGGGGGCAGGGCCTGATTGCGACGCTGGAGGGCAAGTGGCGCGGAGGGCGGGGCTCGGCGGGGACTCCCGGATTTGCTGTTTGAGGCTGCGGGGAGTCTCCACTCAGAATCCTGCTTTGCCACCTTGTCCAAAAAGTGCTCACCTGGGGTGCTAACAGCGTCCTTTGTTGCCCAAGCACCCTCCCGAGGACGAGGACAATCGCTTTCTATCCGGTGTCGTTATGTTCCTGGCCCCCCACAACCTCAGCACTAAAAAAATCGTACTTCCATTTACAGTTGAGACACTGCGTGCGGGAGCTGGGATGCAGACCACTCTGCTGACTGCATTGGGCTGGGCCCAGGATTAAACCAGGGCCAAGCAGCATAGGTGGCCTGGAAAAAGGATCGCATTCCCGATGCTGGCTGACAGTGACGCTGGCTTGGCGGGGCTGGTGGAACCTGAGCATTTGACAGTGAATGGGAATCAGCTGGGAAAGACCCTGGGTTCTCCTACCCCACCATGTCCAAGAACCATCTTGGTCCTCCTGAGCAGTACTCCCAAAGTGTAACGGGGTGCAGCCATGAGGGGGGCCCCAAATAGGGATTTGGAATGGGGTCCAGAACTCAAGGTGTCCAGGAAAAATGAGAAAGATACATAGGATGCCCTCACGACCCCCACAACCACAGGTGTGAGTTGGGGGAAGGGACACATGGAGCAGAGCCATTGAGAGCTATTTTGTACAGCAACAATTTTGCAGCTAAACTCTGTCCTGGTCATTTAACATATCTATAACTTTTAACTGGTTTCATAGATATGTTAAATAGCTGTGGCCACACTTTGAACCAGGGGGAGTAAGTGACTTCCACCCAAGACTAACTGGGAAGCAACTCCCCCTGGTTACAGCACCTGCTTGAGAGCTTAGAGATGATTGGCTCCACACCATGGGGCCCGTCCAGTAAAGCTGGAAGGACATGGGAGTGCGGGCAAGTGCAACTGATTGTGGGATGAGTTGGAAATGGGTCTGCAGAGAAAGATTGGCGCTGGGATTTAAACCCAGCCGCTGTAGCTATTAAGGCGAGAACTATGCCATTTTGCCGGAGTGGAGACCCCCGCAGCCCTGTGAAGGAGAATCACCTTGCGGCTTTAGCAGAGAACCGCCACTGGGCTTTGGCAGAGTGCAGACCCCTTCTCAGCTTTGTTGAGGAGAACCACCAGTTTGATCCTGGCCGACGATACAGCTGATGGTGCCAGGAGCCTGAATCTATTTCTTTTCCTGAGATACGGTACCCCAGTCTAGGGCAGGGGGAGAAGAATGCACTGTGTGTGTGTGTGTCTGTGGGTATCCTAAAGGACTTTGATATTTTAATGAAGACATTAAAATATCACTACTTTAAGTCACTACTTTAGGTCACTACTTTAAGTCTGTGTAGCTTTAAATAAACATTTCCTTTCCTTTCACAAATCTCTGGCATTGAGAGACGACTTTCCTCTGGCTGCGGACAAGCAAACCTATTGGGAGGTCCTTTCAGCAATAGTATGTTGTACCCCGGCTTTGGCCCTGTTCTGTAACAAAAGTGTGTTGCCTGGACACCAGGCCATGCCCATGATACCCAACTGAATGGGTTTGTAGCTTGGGGTGTCCTGTTCAAAACTGGGGTATGGTTGTCCTTAGATATTTTATTTACTTGTAGCAAGACAAAGAGAAGGGATTCTCATCCCAAGCCTTGTCTCCCAGAAGGGAGGCTTAGCCTTGGCTTCCATACACTCTTCCATTAATTGAGGTCTTTTTGGCAGTTGGCTAACCCTAGTCTATAGGGTTTCTGTCAGTCTCATCTGGTTATAGCTGCCTCTGCAAAATACTGTTCTACATTTTAACATGTGGCAAGGGTAGCATTTAGCAACAAGTGCCCCAGACCTTGAGACCCTTGTCCTATCTAACACCCTTGGCAGACAAATTAGATTGAATGTAATCCCCAAATGCCATAGCTGCACCCCCTTCGATAACCCTGGGTTCCAGTATTTTCCTGGACTATGCATGTCTCCTCCATTTGTGTGGTTAACTTTTTCTCCACCAGTAATCTTCCATTAGTTTTCATAACATAACTGAGTCTGAGGCGGGTGTAGCAAAGACGCTCAACATCACGAATTAGAAGAGAAATGCAACTCCAAACCCAATGAGGTATCACCTCACATCTGTTAGGGTTGCTGTTATCAAAGCGTCAAAAGGTAACAAGTGTTGGCAGGACTGGAGAAAAGCGAACCCTTGGGCATTGTTAATGGAAATGTAAATCAGAACAGTCACTATGGAAAACAATAAGAAGATTCCTCAAGGAATTAAAAATAAAACTACCATATGATCCAGCAATCCCACTTCTGTGATCCAAAGGCGGGGGCGCAGGGGAACACTACCTCAGAGATAGCTGCAGCCCATGTTCATTCTGGCCGTATTCACAGTAGCTGAAAGATGGAAGCAACCTAAATGTCCATTAACAGCTGAATAAAATCATGGCTGGTGTGGCTCAGTGGGTTGAATGCTGGTCTGCAAATCATAGGGTCACTGGTTCGACGCCCAGTCAGGGCACATGCCTGGGTTGCAAGCCAGGTACCCAGTAGGGAGCATACAACAGGCAACCACACATCTATGTTTCTTCTCTTTCTTCTTCCCTTCCCCTTTCTCTAAAAATAAATACTACAATCTTTTTAAGAAGAGCTGACTAAGGAAGATGTGAGCTTATATAGCTCAGCTGATCCTTGACCAATGCAGGGTTTGGGGATGTCCGCCGCCCCTTGCAGTGGAAAATCTCCATGTTACTTTTGACTCCCCCAAGACAAAAGTAGTCCCTCTATATCTGCGGTCTTGATTCCAAGGGCCCCCACAGATACTGAAATCCACAGATGCTCAGGTCCCCTATGTAAAACGGCATAGATCAATGCATATAGTCAGCCTTCCGTCTCCGAGGATTCTCAACCACAGATCAAAAATGATACAGATATTTGCTGAAAAATGCTTGTTTAAGTGGACCCATACCGTTCAGACTCGTGCTGTTCAAGAGTCACTTGTGTGCGTGCATGTATGTAGAGTGGAATCTTATTCAGCCTTAAAAATAAAGGAAATCCGCCCTGGAGGAGCAGCTCTGTTGCTTGGTTGGGTAGAGCACCATCCCAGAGGCACCAGGTTGCAGTTTCAACTCCCTGCCGGGGTGTGTGCAGGAGTCAATGATGGGTGTGTGGGTGGGCGAAACAGCAAATCGATGTTTCTCTTTCTAAAAAGTCAACATATAAATATAGTTTTTTAAAAAGGAAATCCTGCCTTTTGTGACAACATGTATGAACCTGGAGGAATTAAGTGAAATAAGACACAGAAAGACAAATACTGCATGATTCATTTACATACAGAATGTAAAAAAGAAATTTGAAGTCAGTGTAAGACAATGGAGTATTGGTTACCAGAGACAGCGGGCAGAGGGACTGATCAAAGGGCACAAACTTTCAATTATAAGATAATAAGTTCTGGACACCTAATGTACAAAAGGTAACTATAGTTGCTACTAATATATCCTATTTTTGCAATTTGCTGAGTGGATATCAGATGTCATCAAACACACAAAAAAATGGTAACTGAGGTGATGGATGTGTTCATTCAATTGTGGTCATCATTCCACAATGTATACATTGTATACCTTAAATACACACAATTTTTACTTGTCAAAAAACAATTAAAATTTTGAAGGCTTCCACTCAAGATGGTGGGGTAGGCACACATGGCTCACCTCCTCACACAACTACATCAAAATTAAACTAAAATATTGAGCAACCATCACTCAGAACCATCGGAAATCAAGCTGAATGGAAGCCTGACAACTATGGAATTAAAGAAACCACATCCATCCAGACTGGTAGGAGGGGCACAGGTGCAGAATGGGCTGATCCCCCAGCACGTGTGGTCTTGGCTCACACCCCACAACTTCCTAAATCCTCCCAAACAAGTAACAGCTGGCCTCAGTGAGCTTCAGGCCTGGCACTAGCAGCAGCAAGATTAGTTTCATAGCTTGGCTTCACCCAGGAATCTCCAAGCCCAGCATAAGTAGCAGCCATCTCAGATGGCTTTATAACTCAGGCAGGGTGGCCCCAGGCAAAACATAGGCCGGGGCTGACCTTGGGCAGCACCACCCTGGAAAACCCAAGGCCAGTGCACATAGTGCACAGCTACAGACCATGTCAGGGGATCACCACCCTGCCTCTGCACAGCTGATTCTCCACAGAGGGGGGAGGTTGGTGGTCAGTGGTCACAGCCAGCCCTTACAGCTGACTCGTCTGGGTAAATCATTCCCATTGACCTGTCAAAAGCAACCAAGGCTCGACTACAACAGGAGGGTGAACTCAGCCCACACAAAGGGTGTACCTCGAGCACCCAGCTTGGGTGATAGAGGAGGCCTTGCCACTGGACCCCACAGGACACCTACTACATTAGGCCACTCTACCAAGACATGGAGTCCAAGCAGCTCTACCTAAGACATAGGAACAAACACAGGGAGGCTGCCAAAGTGAGGAGACAAAGAAACATGGCCCAAATGAAAGGACAGATCAAAATTCCAGAAAAAGAGCTAAAAGAAATGGAGGGAAGCAATCGATCAGGTGCAGAGTTCAAAACACTGGTTACAAGGATGCTCAGGAACTTAGTGAGGACCTCAGCAGCATAAAAAAGATCCAGTCAGAAATGAAGGATACAATAACTGAAATAAAGAACAATTTACAGGGAAACCACAGTAGAGTGGATGAAGCTAAGAATCGAATCAATGATTTGGAACATAAGGAAGCAAAAAACAACTAATCAGAACAACACGGAGAAACAAGAACCCCAAAATAAAATGAGTGTAGTGAAAGCAGCCTCTGGGACAAGTTCAAGCGGCCCAACGTTTGCATCATGGGGTGCTGAAATACGGAGAGAAAGAGCAAGAAATTGGAAATCTATATGAAAAATGATCAAAGAAAACTTCCTTAATTTGGTGAAGGAAACAGATATGCGAGTCCAGGAAGCACAGCGAGTTCTAATCAAGTTGGACTCAAAGAGTACCACACCAAGACACATCATGATTAAAATGCCAAAGGCTAAAAATATATAGAGAATCTTAAAAGCAGCAAGAGAAAAGCAGAGTGTTATTTACAAAGGAGTTACCATAAGACTATTAGTTGCTTTCTCAAAAGGAAGTTTGCAGGCACAAAGGGGCTGGAAAGAAATACTCAAGTGTTGAAATGCAAGAACTTACAACCAAGATGACTCTATCCAGCAAAGCTATCATTTAGAATGGAAAGGCAGACAAAGTGCTTCCCAGACAAGGTAAAGCTAAAGGAGTTCATCATCACCAAGACATTATTACATGAAATGTTAAAGGGACTTATTTAAGAAATAGAAGATCAAAACTATGGACAGTAAAGTGACAACAAACTCACAACTATCAACAACTGAATCTAGAAAACAAAAACGAACTAAGCAAACCACCAGAACAGGAACAGAACCATAGATATGGGCATCGCCTGGAGGGTTAACAGCAGGGAGGTGGATGGGGGAGAAGAGAGGAAAGGGTACAGGGATCAAGAAGCCCAATTGGTAGGTACAAAATAGACAAGGGGAAGTTAAAAATAGTATAGGAAAGGGAGAAGCCAAAGATCTGACACCCACAACCCATGTACTTGAACTAAGGGAGAAGAATGCTGGAGGGAAGAGGGGTAACAGGTGGAAGGGGACAATGGAAAAAAATTGGTACAACTGTAATAGCATGATCAATAAAATATACTTAAAATAAATTAAAATTCTTAATAATTAAAAAGGAAGAAAAAGAAGAAATGGCCGGGTCTGGCCTGGCTCTGCTGTATTCCAGCACCTAAGGTATGGTGCTGGGCAGAGTTCAGGCAGGATGGATATTTGCTGGATGAATGAGGGTTCTGGGTACTTTTGGCATTATTATTACTACATTTTTACCATTAATGTTATTATTCAAAGAGTACGGCAGGAAAAGTTGAAAATACAGTTAGGCACGACTCCCTGAAAATATAGTCTTTCTAGGGTGCTTTGGCCCAGAGTGCAGAGGGCCGAACCACCTCCCCTCCACCTGCCCTTTGGATACAAGTTCGCCGGTAACCTCCAACGCCAGGATAACTTCCCATTCCACTCCTTGGTACCGGCTCACCGCGCCCCGCCCATTTCCCCTCCGGCGATCACACCTTGGGGCCTAGGCCCCGCCCTCCACCGCCTGCTGGGGTCGCTGCTGGGATACCAGCCGCGCCCGCGCGCAGTGGGTCCTCAGCTCCTGCACTGGGCATGCGTACGCGCCGCCGCGGAGGGCCAGCGCGCGCAGGCGCCGCAGGAGGTGCTGCGGTCACTCCCGCTTCCGGGCTTCCTTCACTTTCTCCGGGCCCTTCGTCCTGCCGCTGGTGATCCCGACCCCTACCCCGTGAGCCTGTGGCAGGTGAGGACCGGGCTGCAGGGCGGGGGCCGGGCCGTCCCTCACCGCCGCTGCGCCCGCCCGAGTCCCCAGCGGGGTGTGGGGCGCGTCGCTCGCGGGGCAGTCGTCGGCGGCAGAGACAGAGGACGGGTTTCAGACCCAGGCCCGGCTCCGGCCCTCAGTGGCGCGTGGGGAGCTGCCCGCCACATCCCCGGCGTAGGGAGGGTAGAGGCGATGTTGTGTGACAGCATCCAGGTCCCCAGGCAACGTGGGCTGTCACGGCCCATTCTGTCCCTTTCAGATCCGCGTCGGGTCCGGAGGTACCCACAGCGCGTAATGCTGTCGACACGGAGAACACACCTGTTGAAAAGGAGCCACCAGCCCAAAGGCGGCTCTAATGCGCTTCTATTTTTCTCATTCCCCCACAACACCCGCACCCCAAAAACCCACGTCCTTGGACCGCGGTTCTTACCTTTTTATGGCTATTAGGGGACGCCGCCTCTTCGGGGTTCAAATAATTTACTCCTAGTTGTTTTTTCCCCCATACATCCGGGAGATAGTATCGACAGAGGACACAGAGTCAGGCCCGGTGATGGGGTGGGGGTGGGAGCCGAGTGGAGATGCAGACAGTATGCAGCTGTTGCCTCGCATCTGTTCCCCAATTCCGCAGGGTCCTCGCCGTCCTGACGTTGTGTTAGTCCCCTGCTCTGTCGCCAGGATTGCAACTACAATGTGTATGTACGTGCAGCTCTCACGGTTGTTAACTTTAGAGCGAGAAGACCCAGAGAGAAGCCTTCCTGGGGGGTGCACCCACTGTTTGACGTCCCCAGGTCACCGGTAGTCCGAGCTCTCTGTCAAACATTATAAGAAAAAAGGCTTTTGCCTCTTTTGTCACTTACAGCTAATAATTATTAGATGACTATGTGTCATCAGTGGGGAATTAGTGACTGACTACACTGGACAAGAAACTTCCCCACGATGTTGAACCTTGGTTTTCTGCTGTGCAGAGAAGTAGTCCTGTTCTTGGATGTCAGGCGGGGTGAGGGGGGCTCCAGGCTGTGGAAGGAGGGACAGCTAGTCTGGAGCACTGTGAGGAAAGTGTTGGCAGGGAGAAAAGGGGAGTTTTTGATCAGATAAGTAGTTTCTATAGGTCGAACGGTACTTTTTTCTGGAAAAAGCCATTATCTTTTATGATAATCTTGGTTTTCTGAACTTGAATTTGTTTGCTGTGAGTGTAGAACAGTAACTTTTGCTCAAAAAAAGTTCTTTAAGAAAAGGAGCCCTGCTGTGTTTGGACTGCAGACTCCTCATTTGGTTCCAAGGCCCGCAGCGGCCAGCTCACCCCAGCCCTGCTCTTGAACGTGACTTGGCTTCTCTCTTCACTAGCTGTGTGCTTTGGGGTAGGCTCCATAGCCTCGCTAAGCCTCGGTGTCCTCATCTCCAAAGGGAAGGAAGCGATAGCAGCCATTTCGTGGGGTTGTTCTGAGGGCCAGGGGAGAAGTCACGTAACCACAGTGTGAACAGTGCTGGGCACAGGAAAGCGCCAGCACTTGTCATCTATTGGGTTGGAGGCAGCCGTCCACATGCCCCAGGGAGCAGGCCCGTGTCTTCTGCCGTCTCGAACGGCCCTCTCATGTCTCACACTCCCAGAACTCAGCACCCAACTGGTTGAGCTCAGGGGAGGATGGGGAG
>PVKM010050767.1:0-10633 GCA_004027735.1 Carollia perspicillata
ATGCCATGGGACCACACCTGCCCAGACTCACTATGGCAGCCCAGAAAAGCTGGAAGAATATGGGAATGCTGGCAGGTGTAACCGATTTTAGGAGGAATTGGAAATGGGGCTGCAGAGGAAGATTTGTGCAGGGATTTAAACACAGAGGCGGCAGCCATTGAGAGGAGAACCACGAGGTTTCGGCAGAGTGGGGACCCCCGCAGCTTTGATGGGGGGACCACTGCAGCTTTGATGAGAGTGAGGACCCCATGGCTTTGGGGTGCTCCCTTTGGCCATGTGGCTTAGGAAGCAGGAGAGACTTTGCTTGGAAGAAAAAGGAGAAAGGACTTTTACCAATGGGCCATGAGAAGGTGCCACATGACTTTGGATTAATTGGAGATTCTGATGGTGACAAGCTGATGATGCCTGGAGCCTGAAGCACAGGCTTCTACTTTTCCTGAGATACAGTACCTGAGATTAGGGCAGAGGGAAAAGGAAGGGCTATGTGTGTTTGTGGGTATCTTAAAAGACTTTAATATTTTGATGAAGACATTAAATCATTGCTCTTATATCTGTACAACTTAAATAAAGAATTCCTTTCCTTTTCACAAATCTCTGGCATCGAGAGATGTCTTTCCTCTGGTGGTGGACAATAGTCCGGGTCCTTTTGGTAATAGTATATTGTACCCACCTTGGCCCCTGTTCTGTAACATAATCTATCATCTTCATCATCTAATTTTATTGCATTAATCAGAGGACATTAATAGCTATATCAATACTTGCAAATCTTACTGGCTTAGCACAATATAAGCTTATTTGTCACCCACACACAGTGACACATGAATGAGGAGGGGCTCTCTTCCACACAGTTGTTCAGAGCTCCAGGCTCCTTCCCCTTTGGTGTGAGACTAACTAAAATGTGTGACCTCACAGGCTCCACAGATGGAAAGACAGAGGGAGGGGATCTGGTCACTCCCACCCACATTGGCTGGTTAAAAACTCTGTCATGGCCCCACCTGACTGCAGGACAGGTGAGGAGTATGGCCTCGTCATGTGACCACAAAGTGCAGCACCCGGACATTGGTGATCAGTATCAGTCTCTGCCAGCTATCATTTGTTGTATTTTTACTGCACGGTTATGACATGCTTCACTGTAGCAAGATGCAGACCCTGCTGGTAGGTGTTAAAAATTGAGAGTACATGCACAGCTTTACCTTTCTGAATCTGCAGGACTCTGAATGACAAAACCCACTGGCTCCGTGGACTTCAGACCTGCCTGCAGAAGTGAGCACACCGCACAGGCAAGGCCACACAGGTGCGGAGAGCTGCATTCTGGGGACAGGTGGCCTGAGTTTGAATCTTGTTCCCCCTGCTTTCTGTGTGGCCTTGGCAGGTTACTTAAGTCCTCTGCGATTCATTTGCTAAATAGGAGATAATGGTACTTTGGAAGATTAAATTAGCGTATGTTATTCCCTCAGCAAAAGGCCTGCCTCATAATGAGTGCAAAAGAAGGGTCAGTTAGTGTTACTGTGTGTACCTATTGTTATTGTTAACGCTAACTGTAAACACGTAGTGCAGTGACTGATACCCATGAAATGCTTATTATGTAATCGGATGCAGAGCTGTCTTTCAGGGCACTGCAGACAGAGCAATCCCTCAGCATTCTCTTGAATATGCCCAATGTTATGAGATGGCTGTTTAATAAGATGACCAATGTCACTATTCACTGGCTTTGATAGAATAATCTCCAATGTAATAACTGCTATGGTTAATGTCTAATAAATATCGAACATGCATTTCCTGCCAGGTGCCGATCCAAGCCTTTGACTGACATTATTACTTGTTCATTCTTACATTATCCTGTGAAGTAGCTTTACTTACTGGTGGTTTACAGACCTGCATGCTAAAGCTCAGAGGGTTTACACTCTCAGCCCAGGGTCTCACAGACACTTGGGAGCAAAGTGGGGTTCAGATTCAGTCATTTCTGGATCCAGGCCCCCTCCTGTTTCATTCACTCTGCCCTTCAGGCTTCAAGCAAATTAAGAGAAAAGTCCATTTCCTTTTATTGCGAGGCAGAATGATCTCTGCTGCACCTCTCAGATGCTATTGCTACTCAAAATATGTTCATTGCTAATCACTTTGTTTTCTAGAGACCTTCCAGGTAGCGAATCAATGTGGAAAAATAACTACAATAGCCTAGTGTTAAATCTGATTTTAATATAACATTTATTAATTTAGTCATTAGTTTGCCTTTAAAAGACATTTACCAGCATGCTCATAGTATATAGCCATTATAACTAATTTCCCAAATTACAATCAACATTCATCATAATTACCAGAATTTTACATAAATATGAAAATAACAATGTTATGCAGACCTTGCATCATTAACACTAGACTAAATTTACATGTGAAATTAAATGCAATGTGCTATAGGTAATTGATGGTATGTTTCTGTCACGTAAGTAATTTCCAGTAATGAAATCACTAGTAGTTTTCACCTCACTCATTCTCTGCAAATTAGCAACAAAAGATTTCATGAGCTTCACTGGAAACTTTGATTTCTATAGTGTAGCTGCCCTAAGGCTGCACTGGAATTAATCTTACAGGTAAAATGAAGCAAACCCTAACACAACATTATCATGGGGTGATGGTCAGCTGCCACCAGTGGAGACCTGGTACCTGTGACACCCTCACATGACCCCCAGACCCCCCACTAATTGCTGCTACCACATCCGAGATACAGCCCACTGCCCTGGCCTTGACCTCTGCAGTCTTCTCAGTCCACACCTCCTGCTCAGCCACTGCCAGCTTCCACTCTTCCCTTCTTGACATTTCTTGGTTAAGTTATGTGAGAGGACACGTTGAAGTTCCCTGCCCAGATTCTTCATTTTGGTAGCATTCAGTCTGAGGGAGCACCTTGCATGCAAGAGGAGGCACTTTGCTGCCCTCGTGGCCCTGCCCCTGTGGCCGCTACGGACATCTCAGATGGCTGCGCCTTTTCTCATCCTGACTTCACAAAGCCCTTCTTTCAGGCAGCTGGCCATGAATGCATGGACTTCACCCCTCAACATGACAGGTTGTGTCGTAATAGAATTCCACCAATTTTAATATTTCTTGATCTGCTCCCTCTTTTTCATCTCCAGTGGCCCAAATTGTAGCTCAGGCTTTCATCAGCTCCTGTGTGGACTCTTGGAATAAATAGCAGCTACAGTAGCCCCTCCCCCCCATCCATGGTTTTGCTTTTCTTGGTTTCAGTTACCAATGGTCAATCACAGCCCAGAAATATTAAATGAAAAATTAAAGAATAAACAATTTATTTTTTTTAAATTTCACATCATTCTGAGCAGGGTGAGGCAATCTCGTGAGGTCCTGCTCCATCTGCCTGGGACACGAATCATCCTTTTGTCCAGTGTCTGCACGCTGTAGACGCTCCCCACTCCTCGGTCACTTAGTCATAGTCTTCGTTATCAGATCAACTGTTACGGTATTGCAGTGCTTGTGGTCAAGTCACCCGTATTATTAGTATTTAGTAATGGCCCAAAGCCATTCATATAGCCTTTACTAAGGCATCATACTTCCTGATTTTAAGATATATTACAAAGTTATAGTAATCAAAACCATATGGTACTGTAATAAAGATAAAACAGGTAACCAATGGGACAGAATAGAGACCTCAGAAATATATATAGTCAACTGGGCTTTGATACAGGTGCCAAGAATACACGATGGGGAAAGAGAAAGGATAGTTTGTTCAACAAATGGGGTTAGGAAAAATGGATATACACACCCAAAAGAATGAAATTGGACCGTTACCTTATACTCTACATAATTATCACTTAAAACAGATTAAGACCTGAAATCGTAAAACTCTGAGAAGTAAACATGGGAGAAAACATCATGACATTGGAATTGGCAATGATTTCATGGATGTGACACCAAAAGCACAGGCAACAAAAAAATAAATAAAAAACTTGAGCCCTGGCTGGTGTGGCTCAGTGGATTGAGCACCAATCTGGGAACCAAAGGGTCATCTGTTCAATTCCCAGTCTGGGTACAAGCCTGGGTTGCAGGCCAGGTCCCTATTGGGGGGCATGAGAGAAGCAACCACACATTGATGTTACTTTCCCTCTCTTTCTCCCTCCCTCCTCCTCTGTCTGAAAGTATATAAATAAAATATTTTAAAAAATAAAATAAAAAATAAAAAAGTTGAATTACATCAAATGAAAAAGTGCCTGTTCAGTGAAGGAGACAACAGAGTGAAAAGGCAACTTATAGAATGGGAGAAAAGATTTATACACCTTATATCTGATAATGGGTTATCTTCAAAATATATAGGAAACTCCTATAACTCAATAGTAAAAAAAACTAGTAACCCAATTTAAAAAACGGGCAGAGGACTTGAACAGCATTTATTTCTCTGAAGAAATACATAAGTGGCCAATAAGTATATGAAGTAAGTGTTCAGTAAAGTAAGTATATTAAGTAAATATATCACTAATCATCAGTGAAATGCAAATCAAAACCACAATCATATGTCACCTGATACCTGTCAGGGTGTCTATTATCAAAACACTGAAAGATGGCAAGTGTTGACAAAGACATGGAGGATTTGGAAAATTTGTACACAGCTGGCAGGGACGCAAAATAGTACAGCCACTATGGAAAATAGCATGGACGTTCTTCAAAAAATTAAAAGCAGAACAATCATATGATCCAGCAATCCCACTTCTTAAATTTATCCAAAAGAATCGGAGTAAAGATCTCAAATTTCCCTCTCATCTTCACTGCAGCTCTGTCCACATTGGCCAAGACGGGGGAACAATGAAATGCCCGTAGACAGATGAATGGCTAGAGAAAAGGTGGCGTATACATACAGTGAAATACCATTCATCCTTAAAAAGAGAAAGGAAATCCTGCAACATGCAACAGCATTGATGAACCTTGAGAAGATCATGCTAAATGAAATCAGGCATCATGGAAACACAAATATGGCATGATTCCACTTGTATGAAGTATCTAAAATAGTCAGGGATCATTTCTATAGTTCACTACTAAAATAGTCAAATTTATGTAATCCAAGAGTGGAATGGGGATTGCCAGGGGTTGAGGGAAGGGAAAGTGGAGTTACTCGTCAATGGACATACACAGTTTCAGTCAAGCAAGATCAGTAAGCTCTAGAGATCTGCTCTGTAACACTGTGCCCGTAGTCAACAACAACGAAGACAACAATAACAATTTCGTACGCTTAAATATTTGTTAAGAGGGTAGATCTCATGTTGAGTGTTCTTACCATAATAATAATAAAAAAGAACAAAAATCTCAAAAAGCAAAATTAAAAATTAAAAACCAAGCTCAAATCTTCCAACTGAAAAGACTAAACCCCTTTCAGTGTCTAAAATCAAGTCACATTACTGAAAAACTCAAAGACTTACCTCAAAACTCACTGCTCCATTGTGGTCTGTGTCAAATGCATTGAACAGAAAATGTGCATATGTTGTAGAGTCTAAAATGTTGAAAAGAGAATAATTTAGTCAGCATTTCAGTATCTGACATAAGAATCCTATACCGTGTCCAAGTCAGGAGGCTCTACTCTGCCTCCTTTAACTGGGCTTTTCCCCCACCGTTGCCCACCTCCTTTCTGTAAAGGGCTGGAATTGGAAAGTCACAGCAGTGAGCTACCTGCACAGAAGCCACAAATGACAGACATCTCAGTAACTCTCTGGCTGGAAATGCTGTGGACACATGGGAGTCTTGGGTGATGTTGCTGACTCTCCTCTGGGACCAGTAATAGGACCATGGATGGGTGGGGGGATTAAGTGAGATCCATCTGGAAACTGCTCAGTGTTTAGCAGGGACTATCTCTACGAGGAAAATAATAAAAATACTACCAGTGAGGTTCAGATAAATTGCTATTATTAATGAGATACTGAAAACTGATAAGTTGTCACTTATCAATCTTACAATTCAGATAAGCTACCGGGAGTCAGTGAGTTTGAGAAACTTGCCCCAAGTCACACAGTCAATAAGGAGCAGAGGGGAACAGAACTTGGGGCTTTCTGACTAAAAACCCAGGCTCGTCTATAGCCAGTCAAGTGGAGCCAACAGTGACTCGGAAAGTGTCTGTCCCTTGTTGGAAGGGGATCGTGTGGTCTTAAAAGTTCCCAGGTGCCCTGACTGGGTCCCGGCTGGGATTCAAGGCTTTGAATAACACACAGTTTGGGAAGGCTCTCTGTCCCAATATCTTACGGTGACACTGCCTGGTGACACTAATGTTCTGCGACATCCAACACTTCCTCTGAGTAGGTGTTTTCCCCCTTTAATTCTTCCTTCCCCCCTCTTCTCCTGTTTCTCCTTTGTCTCTCTAATCTCTGAGCTTTCTGCATTCTCATTTTAGAGGTATACATGTTTCCTTATTGTTTTCTTTTCTTAGTGAGGTTTTCATTTTTAAGTGCTTCTATGCTTGACCCTTGATCAAATCTACTTGGTTATTTTAAATGTTTCATCTCATGGGTTTCAGCCTTTTACCTTAACCTTCTTTTTATATTAAAAAGTGTAACCTTTTAGCTCATTGGCTGTAGCCTTTTATCTTCTGTTGAAAATCCATTTCTACTTTACAACTTTTAATCTTTATTTTTATTGGGATTTTTAACAAAACATCTATTCACCTTTAACTTTCTGAATTGCTTTTTAGTTTGTCGAAAAATCTCCTATTCATCTTTTACTGTGTGAATTGCTTTTTAAAAGGTGGTCAAAAACAAAGTCATTGTAGCAATAGAGAATTGTCCTCCCCAAACAAGGGAGGTCAGAGGTCATACCAAAGTCTTCCCCAGCTCTCAAGTGCCAATGCCGCCTTAGGGATTGTTTTTCCTGAATGCTTTACCCCAGTGGTTAATGATATCGAAGGCCATATATTTCACAAGGTAGATCATACACTCAGTTTCTCAAACTAATGGTGGCATTTCTTTCACCTCTTACCTTTAAAAATGATCCAAAGGATTGCTTAAACATATGCATTAGTAACAGTGTTTTCAATGAACTAAACAGGTGTACAGTTGGGGCTAAATAATATGTAAAACCATTATATGGAGAGTGGATGTCCGTGGAGTCCTGATGGGCTACCGGAAGAAATCCTTGAATATGCAAACAACTTCATGCAATGGTGGGAAGTTCCATCGCAGAGTTACTGAGAACTGGCAGCCAATTTTTATTTGCAAAGTTATTTGGCTCTTGACACAGTACTCTTACACAGAGTTCTGGAAATATTTAGTGCCCTATGGAGAGATGAGCTGACAAGTGGTATGTTTATCTTATTTCAGGGAGAAAAAAAAAGAGATTTTGCATAGTTTATAATGAGCTTCATTAAGCAGGTCTCTTGTTACTCTGTTCATATAATCAGGGTGAATGTGTTTATCTCAGCAAGCAGAATTCACCATGAATGATGCCTCGGAACAAACATTGTTGAGAATTTTTTAAATGTACAAACGTGAGCAGATATAATTACCATTCTTCTTAAATGCATATGCTCTCGCTTTAAAGATTGGCATGGGGGGCACGCCCTCAAGGCTCTCTCTATTGTGGTTCAGAGGATTTCTTGTTCTTCTCAAAGTGCCTTGGCAGTTCTGGAAGTTAAGCCTGTCTTCCAGCCTAGGTACACTGTGCACGGAGCAATTGTTAATAATGTAGTGGAGTCAGACTGCCTGAACTTGAACCCCAGCTCTACCAAATATTGCCTGCATAACCTTGGACAAGTTGTTTCTCTCCCTGTGACCCAGTTTCCTGTAAAATGATAACAATATGTACTTCATAGAGTCATCATGAAAAGATTAAATGAGGTACTATATGCAAAGAGCTAGGACAGTCCTAGGCACATATTACATGTTCATTAAGTATTAGGTATTTTTCTTTTTTTCATAGACAAGGTACTTTTCTTTCAACTACCTTACAGACATGTGATCAATTATTTTTATGGATCTCATATATTTTCACCTGAAAAGGTTCCCATTCTTGGTAAACTCTATCATATGTTTAAGTGTGGTACAACTTCGAGCTCAACAGACTGTACCATGCAAGGCACCGAGGTGCCATGGCATTTGGACTTCCCCAGCAGGCATTTGGAGACCCCGAGAGCTTTTTAAAAAGGGGGAGAGGTGCTACTCATTGTGACTGGGTGAGAGGAAGGAGCCAAGGCACTGGAAGCATCTGGTTTGGGCACAGAGGTGGACTCGCGAAGCAAAGGAAAACCGTCTACAAAACCGTCTGTGGTCGGGCTCCATCTGACTGTGCTTTTCTTAGATGCTCAGTGAGCATTTGCTAACGGGATGAAAAACTGGTATCCTGGAGTCTAGATTTCAGCACAGTTCAGGGCTCAGAAGATATAACAATACCCTTTCTTCTCCCCCTGTGACCTTATTTTTCACATTTCCTTACACATAACAAAAATAGTTACTGAGTTTGATATTCCCAGATAGCCTTCATTTCTTATAATTTTACTTGTGAAGTTGACATTTTACAGTTAGGGCTCAGAATGGACAGGTTCTTAGGCTTGGAAGGGATGTCGTTAACAAAGGTACAAAAGAAGTGCAGGTACTTCTAGTGGTTTAGCTCTGGTGACCTAGTTAGTTAATGGTAGAGTCAGCAATAAAATCAAGACATCTCAGAACCAGCTCTTAAAATAAAGATTATTAGAGTAGAAAGAAAACCAAGGAGACTTTGTTCCACATTTTATAGGTGCTATAAAAATGTTGTCACACATTTCAAAGAGAAACAACCTGAGCCCCAGAGAAATAAACCACTTGGACCACATGCCTGGGTGGCAGCATCGTCTAGCCACAAGTTCAGGACTCTTGACTTAGTCCAGTGTCCTTAACTCAGTTATTTCCAGACCCCAGGGATGATATCAATTAACCCCTTCATTGAAAATCTATCGATGCACATCCAGTTGAGAATATTAGATGGTCGTGTGTCAGATCTGAGGATTGAAATCAGTCTGGTTGGTTTCTTTCTTCCCACCACCAATCCCCATTCCGTACCTGAACTGAAGCACAACGCGTGGAATTAGCCCCAGGGCATCTGAATATACAGTGCATGGCGCATGGCACTGTTGCTATGGCAAGTCAGGTTCAGGTTCATACACACAAATAGCTGTTTCTGTTTGATAAAAGCCCTTTATAAATCACCCTGAAAATTCTTACAGATATTGTCCTACATATTCGGTAATGGAGCTATTTTAAACATAAAAAAAAATATCTATGTCCATCGAACCCATCTAAGTGCCTCAAGTAGCTTGAACACTTAGCTGCTCAATAAATGTTTGTGGACTTAGAATCTTTTGACTGGAGCTCATTCTTTTGTTCCTTCAATAGCTGTTTATCGGGTGCTTTGTATAGTCAAAGTAAGTGCAAAATCCTTATAACAAAAGCAGAGGTAGCCCAGGAAACTGCAATTTTTATGAGCTTTAAAAATGCTTCATGAGCTAAGTGCACCCATGCTCGAGTTTCCACTGTATGTGAGGTTGAAAAAATACTGCTGCCCTGACCCAGGTAAGGGCACCAATAAGCCACGTCCTCCCAGCTTGTGTTACAGTAGGCAGACTTAGTCCCTGATGCACCAGAAGCTTCTGTTCCCCCAGGCTGTGCTGACACCCAGAACACCTACCAAGCTGTGCTTGGTAAGCCATCTCGCTAAAAAGCAAGAGAGAAAACTGAGAGCCTGATGCAACAGAAACTGTGGGAGGTTCTGCAGAGGAGACAAAGCATCTTCCTGGATTAAATGGGGAGATGTTGTGACTCACAAGCAGATAAATGTGTTACTTTCAGATCAGCAACCTGAACCAATGGAGTCACAGAAGTGTGAGGGTGGCCACACGTGAATTTGCCTGCCACTGAGGTGGCATTCTTCCTGGGGTCTTTTTCTCTTTTCTAGGAGTGCTGCAAGGTACAATTTGCATGCATGGTATCAATTTTTTAATGACAAGTCATTGTTCTGTAAACTATTTCACTTCTTTTATTTATTATACCTTGTACTTTTTGATTTATGCATTCCATTAGCATGAATAATCAAAGAATTTTTAAGAGTACAAAAGTAATTTTTCTCTAAATCCCTTTGGATTTTGTAACATGAATCCTTTGCAAAGGAATGTAGATATTCTTTAATGCCAAAATGTTATTTCTCAAATAAAGATAAATTTTTAATTTGGAACTGTATCTAATTTGTAGCATGTAATAACTTTCATTTGAGATGATCAAAAAATAAAGATTTCAAAAAAATTAAAAAATAAAGATTTCCTTTTGTGCTAGGTGCTTTGATATTATTGCCTATCAATACATTGACAGACACTTAAATATATAATAAACATGATCTTTTCTTTACAAATTCCATTTTTAATAATTTAGAAATCTCTGAGGTAATCAAATGATATCCCAAATTCTTCAGCAATGCGGACACTGGCCCCAAGGGGATCTGGCTTTGTGCGCGGTACCTGTCTGTGGGCTTTCAGAAGTGAGATGGGGCAGAGGAGTGTCAGCCACGACGTGTCTGGATTCATATCGTAATCGGTCGTGCGGAACTTAATTCCAATTAACTTCTTCTGCAAGGCCATCTTAAATGAGAATCTCTATGTTGACCATCCATCTACCAACTCATTTCAATCCAT
>PVKM010050768.1:0-10633 GCA_004027735.1 Carollia perspicillata
GCAACTTTAAACATGCAAAAATATTAGCTAAATATAAAGTAATATTGTTGGAAAGGGATTAAAAGTATTTGAGGTTTAAAAACATTATGCTAAGTAAAAGGAGCCAGATGGAAAAGACTACATATTATATAACTTCATCTATATGAAATATCCAGAAAAGGCAAATCTATAGCAACAGGGAGCAGACTGGTGGTTGTCTGGGACTGGGGGTGGGAACAGCATGACCACAAATGAGCATAAGGGATCTTTCGGAGTTGAGGTGGGCATGGAAAAGTTCTAAAACCGGACTGCAGCGATGGTTACAAAACCCTGTAAATGTAATAATTTACAAAAATCATTGAACTGCACATGAAAAAGGAGTGGAAAATAACTCATAAAGGAACTCAGTAAATATGATCATTGCTCTTTTTTTTTTATTATCTTGTTATCAACCACCCCAGTACCTGAGCTCTGTACCAGGTACTTTAAACGCACCATCTCTAAGCCTCACTGAACATCGGCTGGAGCCAAGAGAGTCTCAGAGAGGTTAAGTGGCAGGGCTGGGGTGGAAAACCAAGGCCATTTGAGTTTAAAGCCCACTTCGGCACTTTCTTCCCCAGCCAGTACCTCATACTGTTACTCTGGGGCGTGGTTTGGCATGCGGCGTCACTTGCTGTTTCTCCCCCATTTGGGGAAAGATTCGTGAAACAGTGGTCTGCTTTTGTGGATGCACACGGGAGGATGGAGAGTGACGCTTCCATTTCGCAGGCCAGTGACCCTTTCTGCTGCTTCGGGTCTGGGTGGGACCACCTGGTACCCTCCTCACTGTCACGATCCTTCTCTTCTCACAAAGCCACACTCTTGGTTGGAATACTCCAGGGCAGAACTTGGGAACGCGATAGAGGGGAATGCAACAGAGGAAGATGTGTCCAACAATATGATGAAAACAAAAAATTAGCTTTCTTTTGATTGTGTTGATCAAAAAATTATGTTAATGCTTGATATAACAGTGTATGTAGGCTGTGTACAAGCAGGTGCTCGCCAAAGCTTCTCAACTAAGAAAACAATTTACCCTTAGTTTTTCCTTCTACCACATATATTTTATGCATCATTCTCTTTTTCAGTTTTACAAACAATGTCGGTAAGTTTCCTTAATTCTTAATGATTCCACGTTTGCATTCTAAGTCTTTGGGATTTACTGTCGCTGAGCCGTTGCAGACACCCTACTGCCATCAGGGGCTCTCACACCACCTGAAGCAGCTCTTACTCTCAGGGACTGCGCTGACTCTTACAAAACAAAGGCATTTAATTTAACAACTTCAAGATGATTTGGATTATGTGTAATCTTCAACTAGCATGTTAGCAGGGAATTGTAAACTCCAAAACTCCTTCCCTATTTTAGGAAGTAAGAATATAGAACACTTTTACAATGCTATTTACTTACAGAAGTTCTGAAATAAAAGCTCTGTCTACCCTCTTCTGACAAAAGCTACAGATCAGCCAGAGCTTGCACTACCTTCTGAATGCTCACTGCGGGATAAATCACAATGAGCTTGAAACTGTCAGGGGGTCCACCGCAGTGGCTCTTTGCCCCTGGGGACATTTGGCAATGTCTGAAGACATCTTGGCTTGTCACTACTGGAGAAGGGTGCTACTGCCATCTAGTGGGCAGAGGCCAGGGGTGCCGCTAAGCATCCTGCCATGCACAGGACAGCCCGCATGATGAAGACTTTTCTAGCCCCAAAGGCCAACAGTGCTGAGGCTGAGAAACCCTGATTTAGAGTAAAGCTTTACACAAAGCGGAAGAAACACAGTTGTTTCCTGAGGTGCGTACAGGGTGCTCTGCCAGGTTGTTCATGAATTTAGGCAGGTTAAACTAGGGATTCGGAATAAGAACAGGAAGTGAAAAAGAGCTATCATTTTAGGAGTGTGATTCCTATGTATTGACTCATTTAATTCTCACAGTACCCCTAAGCATAGTGGTGTTTTCTCCATGTTTCAGAGGTGGACTCTAGGAAACGGAGAGATTACTTGGCTTCTTAGAAGTCTGGCACCTTGCAAGTGCCAGCCAGAACCCGAGCCCTCTGGCTTTGGAGTCTGTGCCCCGTCCCGTCACAGGGCTTCTCAGTCTGGAGCACAAAGGGGAAGGCGAGGCTGCCACTGCACCTGCCTCTCTCTATTATCCTCCATGAGCACCTAACAGCCATCAAAGAGCCAAAAGCAATGTTAACCAGAGGCAAGCGACATGGTGTGTCACCAACCTGAAACCTTAGCCCTCTCATGACGTCTGTGAGGGCACTATCTGAAGCTTTTCACATATAACAGGGTTATTCAGGGACACGCGCTAGTAGTCTAAGCATTCAAATGATCTTACTTCCTTTCCCCTCCTGTCCTCTCTCCTCCTGTCTGTATCCAACAATCATATAATCAGGACATTGTTTTCTTGTTCAGGTTTGGTTTCTTTATCCGATGCCTCTGGTATTAAAATATAGCTATACTCGATTAATAGAAAATGAAGGAGTAATAAATCCAGTGGGCTGATGCCCTCATGATGGTGCCATGTGATTCTTTAACTACGGCCAGCATTGGGGGCCCAGCCACTCTCTCTACCAGTTGGCCCATCTACCACTTCAGTACCTACTCTGAGCCAGTCCTGTCTGGGCCCTGGAAACACAGCTGTGAGACAGATACCAAGAGTCTATAGGGGAGAGAGAGAGAGAACTCAGGAGGGATTAGAGGACAAAGATGGAGTGTGGGGAACCAAAGGGGATTCAGTGCAAAAACAGGATCAAGAAAGGCCTCCTGAACAAGTGACATTTAAGGCGATGTCTTCGGTGAGCTTGTAGCCTAGTCAGGGAGATCAGAGTCAGACACGCAGTGGTCAGAGACCAGGGAGGGAATTAAGTGTTAGTGGGATGAGACAGCACAGGAAAGCTCTCTCAGGGCTACAGAAACCATAGGACACGTCCAGCAGGGGGAGACCTCAAGCTGGGCCTTGAAGGATGGGTAGGGTTGGATGACATAAAAGCAAGAACACAAAGACCAGAAGGTAGAACCCATGGAATACAGAATGATTGGAGTATAGGGTGTGTTTTAGGAAGAAAAGCCCTGATTGGTAAGGGCATTTAAAGATGCAAACGCCAGAGATTATTAAACTCTTCTTCTAAAGGAAAGTGTAGGCCTCCATTTATCTATGTCAACGAAAGACTTTCTGTTCTGATGAGAGCAGCCTTCTCCTCCTAAGCGAGGGGTCTCCATTTCAGCCGGGACCAAAGCAATCATGATGTACTGATGTTAGGTTGGTGGGTTCACATTTACTCCCAGAAGTTAAATGAGCTGATGGTTCTGACTGTTACTCCCCAAATATAAAGAGCCCTAGGGTTCCAAGGGAGAGGATAAATAGGACAAGAACTTGTGACAAGGGTGAACAATTGCACTAGAAATGAAAGTAGGAAGAGGTAAAAAAAATACTGTTCTTCCATATTTTCTCAAGGACCATGGCCCTGGAAGCAGAGCTCCATCTCCCAGTCTTTTGTGTTCAGCCTTCAGCTCTGGGAGAGAGAGAGAGACTGAGAGATGGGGGGAGGAGAGAGGGAGAAGCAGGGAGGGCTGGAAGGAGGCTCCTGAACCTCTCTGTGCTGTAATGGAGGCATGTGGGTACCACCTGGCTTCACGGGCCTCAGTTTTGGGGTTGCTAAACCCTATAGGCACCATTGAGAGTTCAGGTTTGGGTAGTGGTGACATGGTAAAAACTAACTTTGTAATGGGATGAAACTGGCAACACATGGAAGCATTGAGAAGCTTAGGCAGTGACTGAGAAGGGAGCCTAAAGGCAAAGTCACAACTAGTGACAATCATAGGCAGAAGGTTTGAGATGATGAAGCAAAGAAAGCCTGGACTAGGGCTGTAGCAAATAAAATAGTAGAGAAAATTCAGGAAAAAGAAATAGCAGCCTTTGGAAAGAGCACAGGCGCTCTGAGACAAGGAGCGTGGAGGCTGGCGTGTGAAGTGGAACAGGGATGCCCAAAGGGTAGGGAGGTGATGGAGGCAGTGGGAGGCAGTGGGAATGTCCAGTGTCTCGAAGGGAAAGCAGGTCAGGGCTGGACACCAGACATAATCACCGTGGACAAGAGAAGTACAGCCAGAAGAAGGGATGAACCCTGAACAAGTGAAAAATTGTACTCTTTCCTGAGCACCTACTGTGTGCCAGACCCTGCACCAGGAGTTTCGCATTCACAGTTTCAGAATTCTTCTGCTGTAGTGCCCTCTCCCACATACAGGGAGAAAATCGGATGCAGAGGTGATGTACAGGCCCACAGTGGTGCAGCTGGTGACTGGGATTCCAACCCAGGCCGGTCTGGCTCACACCCCAAGCTCTTAACCACATGATACTCTGAGAGAGGAGCAAAGGGCTGAGGGCTGAATGGTACAGACACCCTCAGTTGGGAGAGGAGGAGGAGAAGCTAGCAAAGTACCCAGTGAGGTAGGACGAAAACTAGGGCTCATCTAATGGGGGCCCAGGGTCATGGGGGAGGGGGGGTCCCTTCCACATTGGTGCCACCAGACAGTGCAGGAGGGTGAGATCTCCTGTTACCATTTATTCAGTAATTTGAAAATGCAAGTGACTATTTCTTAATATGCGATCTTAGTTGTTCATCTTATTTGGAATAGATTAAAACCGAATCCTCAAATGTGATCGTTCTACAATTTTAAAAAGCACCACATCGCACATATACTTTACCTGAAGCTGTCACTGGAGGAGGGGCTGGCTTGGAAGCATTGTTCGGCTTGGTCGATCTATTCACCATGGGAGCTTAAACACACAAACAAACACACAATGACTAAAGACACAGTCTACGGAAGGAGACTCACACGCACGGGAAATACATCGTGAAAATGACGGATCAGACGAGAGAATTAGCAAAGAATGGGAAACATACTTATTAAACGTGTAAGAGTCTCCTCAGAAGAAACGCCTTTTGAATGAATATATTAATGATTAAAGGAATAATAAAATATTTTGTGATAGGGATTTTGTTAAAGTGAATACTGGCTTGGAATTTCCTTTGCCAAACTGGAGGTCTGGGAGATGAAAGAGGTGTCTGTTTGTTTGTTTCGGAGATGTGTCCTGGACCTAATAGTGGAGAGGCCAAATTAATAGCCCTACCCTCCCTGCCACAAGCGACACATACCATTTCTTCTGTGTTTTGTAGGGTTTGTTTGGGAGGGGATGTTTAACGTGCACTTATTTTCATGGTGATGGGTGGCTCAGGAATTCAGGTGGGTCTTGAAGTCATTGGTGGTATTTAGGGAATGCAGGAGAGAGTTGCAACATCGTGGCAGAATAAAAACCAAGTACTGCTACTTTGGAGTGGAGTTCGTTTGATGAGTAATGTTACTTGAAGAGGAGTCACTTACACAGGATTTCAGTTCTTCATAGTGACTACATCCAGAGTAAATAGGGACTATTCCACTGAGAGTATGTGGCACTGGCTTTTTAAGATAATTTGTGTGTAATTTTATTTGTTATTCTGTGAAGGATTTACAAACAACAAGTTTCTGAAATAGCACTAACTTCAAAGAATCAGGACGCGGAGCATATTTTACTCTTTCCTTTATTTTTTGGCTCTCTGCAGAAATTGTTCCTGGTGCAATATTTGTAAGACCAACCTGGTGGTTTACAGCTTTGAGAGTACTAGGTTTTATGAGAAGGCCATTCTAGGTGCGCACAGCTAATGATAAGCACCTGGTGCTTTCACAATTTGACATAGGAAATGAACCACGGCAGAGGAGAGAGGGAGAAGGTAAAGAGGAAACGCAGAGATGGCTCGCTCACCGATGCCTCTGCTCAGCCTGTTAAAGTGGGCAAACGCTGTGGCCACAGAGGAGAGAGGACTGGGCACTATCATTTCCGAGCCCCTCAGCGCCTCCTACCCAATAGTCTTGTACGCCTCCATCAACTGGTGGAAAGTTTCAGGGGCTGAAGACTACAAACACTTGCCTTTTTCAGATGGGGGTGAACTGCTTTCTGTGGGATGAATATAGTTTTCATCTTCATCTTCTACGGGGACCACGTAATCAGCCTAAGAGAAATGCAGGAGTGAATGAGGAAAATGCTGTACTTTTATAGGTTATTGTAAAGGGAAGGAGTGATTTTTAAAAAATAATCTTCACTGAGATTTAATTTTCACACCACTAAGTTTCTCTATGTAAAGTGCATAATTTAGTACTTTAGTACAGTTACAGAGTGTGAAACCATCACTGCAGTCTAATCTTAAAACATTTCATCACCCAAAACAAGGAACACTGTACCCAATAGTCACTCTGCATCTACCCCTTCCTGTGACCTAGTCAGCCAATAATCTACATCCTGTCTTAAATATTTGTTTATTCTGGACATTGCATGTAAATGGAACATACAATATGTAGTCCTTTGTGACTTCTTTCACTTAGCATAATAATCCAGTTCCAACCACGTTGTAGCATATGCCACTACTTCATTCCCATTTGTGGCCAAATAATATTCCATCGTATGACTATACCACATTTTATTTATCCATTCATCAGCTGATGGACATTTGGGTTGTTTCCACTTTTTGACTATTATGAATAGTGCTGCTAGGAATGTGCATGTACTAGTTTTTGTGCAGAGGAACGTTGCTCTCGGGAATGTGTCTGGTGGCAGAGGTGCTGGGTCATGCTGTAGCTCCATGTTTACAGTCTGAGGAGCTGCCAAACTGCTTCCCACCAGCAACGGAGGGGCTTCCAGCTTCTCCACGTGCTCACCAATACTCGTTGTCTGTCTTGTTGACGCTAACCACCATCATGGGTATGAGGTAGTATCTAATGGCAGTTTTGGTCTGCATTTTCCTGATGGTTAATGATGTTGAACATCTCTTTGTGGGCTTATTGACCATTTGTACATCTTTCTTCAGAGAAAAGTCTATTCAACTCCTTTACTCATTTTGAATTGGGTTGTTTGTCTTTTTATTATTGAATTGTAAAAGTTCTTTGGATTTTCTCAATATAAATACCATATCAGATATATAATTTGCAAACATTTGCTCCCATACTATAGGTAGTCTTTTTACTTGGTGATATCATTTATCTATTTTTCTTTTGTTGTTTGTGCTTTTGGTATCATTGACTAACCCAGAGACATAGAGATTTATACCTATGTTTTCTTCTAAGAGTTTAATAGTTTTAGCTCTTGCATTTAAGTATAAGTTCCATTTTTAGTTAATTTCTGTGTATGGTGGGAGACAGAGGACCACTTTTATTCTTTTGCATGTGGCTATACAGTTATCCTAGCACAATTTGTCTAAAAAAGCTATTCTTTCCCCACTGAACTGTTTTGGCACCTTTGCTAATAATCAATTAATTGTAAATATAGGGAGGGAGGGATTTTTACATTGATATGACGTAATCAGATCTCAAAAGTGATTTTATAACCTGCCTTGGTGGGTAACCAAGGTGGGTACTGAGAGAAACATAAACCACACACTTATTGAGCACTTACTGCCAGGCGTTCATCTGAGTACTTCGTATGTGTTGTGTCACTTAACCATTGTGACAACTTAATAAGGTAGGTACTGCTACCAGCTCTTCCTGCAGACTAGGGGTTTCCTTTATGCATGCCACCACTCTGCATCTTAGAGGAGGATCATGGAGGAGTAGAGAGAAGAGAAGGTGGAGGAAAGGAAGCTAGGTGGGGGCAGGGCAGAGAAGCACAGGAGAATGAAGACAGGGGACTGTCCTTATAGAGGAAAGAGAAGAGTCACAGGAAACCAGGGGAGAGAAGGAGGGTAATAAGAGGGGCACAGATCGATATTATACCGTGTGTCTCTAGAGGCTGAAGATTCTTACAATAAGGTCATACATACCATTTTTAGAGAGAGAAACAAAACACCCATCCAGCATCACACTGGGGAGTCAGAGGGAGGCAGTGAAGGGCAAAGTGGTTAATGCTGACTGGAGAGCAGGGATGGAGGAAGGAAGGCATGCCTGAGTCCAGACTGTCCTGGCCCCTTCCTCCCCGCCCCGCCCTACATCCTGCCTTCTACTCGGTCAGGGAAGCCATAGGACAGATTTACTTTACCTCATCCTCAAGGTCCTTGGGCCTGGGTGGGACTTGAGGTCTCTGCAGAGAAGTTGGAACCGGCATAGTGGAGGTCAGCCTGGCCTTAGCAGAAGGCCAGGTGGGCTTAGTGGGAAGGGTCTGGCTGATGGGTGGAGACTGCCTCTGGCTTGATCGATTGTCTTGAAAAGAACAACAAACAACAACAGCAAAGTGTAAGATGAAAGGGGTTCCCAGTCATTTCCTGGGAGAAATCACTGAGATCTAGAAAGTACAGAACCTCCAGCACCTATGCAGCCCCAAATGATTAATCGGGACATTGCTTAAAAGAATAAAATAACATGTTAGGTAAAAATTTTCAACTGCCCATTGACTTACTTACAAAAACGAGAAGAAGATCCTCATCAAAAGCATCTTTCCAAGGGAGAGATGGAGTCCCATTGGCTCAGGAGAGCTGATAGCCCAGCGTTCTGCCCAACAGAGTGGATGATGACCTTGGCAAGGCGGGGGTCTACAAGAACTTGCTCCCCTATGGGTTCGCTTGCTCTATGAATCTTAACGGCAGAAATCCTCAAATTCACTTACACGTAAGAACCACCTGGGAGTTTAAAAGAGTGCCAAGGCCCACCCCAGGCATAACCAGTTTGAACTTGTAGGGAAGGACCTTGCCTTGTAGATTTTATAGGGTCCCCAGGTTATTCTAAGGTGTACTCAGGGTTGTGACTGCTCATCTGGGGGAGCCTATGGTGCTCCCCTCAATGATTTCCCTCAAATCATGGAGAATCCATGAGTTCGCCTGCCCAGGAATGTCCTCAGCAGGTATCAGGGAAGGAGTCCAGGCTCTGAAGCCAAGTGGCTCTGAGTCCGGTCTGTTGCTCTGCTGCCCACTCGCTGCACTCCTTTGGGCTTGTTGCTTATTATTCAACCTCTGTGGGACTCACAGTCCTCATGTTAAAAGTGAGGATAGCCCTGGCTGGTGTGGCTCAGTGATTGAGTGCTGGCCTGTGAACCAAAGGGTCACCAGTTCAATTCCTAGTCAGGGCAGATGCCTGGGCTGCAGGACAGGTGTCCAGTAGGGGGTTCATGAGAGGTAAGCACACATTGATATTTCTCTCCCTCTCTTCCCCCTCTCTAAAAATAAATAAATAAATAAAATCTCTAAAAGCGAGGATCATCATGTCCACGTCAGAGGTATTGTAGGGATCAGGAACAGAGCAATGAAAGCAGCAGCAGGGGCAGTGTGTCTGGCAGAGCTGACACCTAACACATAGAACAGATATTGCCGCCGTAAGGTGGTGGATGGCATCTGCCCAGCCAATTCTGTGAGCACGGATTCCAACTGATTGTGGGAAAATCTTAGCATAGGAATAACTTGGTGTGCTCCCTATCCTGGGAACAGCACAGGCGCTTGCACTGACTTCCTGCTTCTTCCTCCCGCCACAGCCCACCCCTAGCTTGATGCCGCTGCCCTGCCTGCGGTGCCCCCATCTCCTCCTGGCGCTGCTCCTGCCCTCAGCCCACGTGTCTGCTGAAGGTATGTGGTTAACTTCACATTCGATGCCCGTTCGGCAGCCTCTTTCCCGATGGCACGGCTGTGCACAGCCAGGAGGGCATTTATTTTGCTGCGCCTATTACTCTGTCAGTTTTTATACTTTTATTTGCAGCTCTTGGAGTTTACTTAGATTTCTTCATGTAAACTTTAAGTCCATTGGAAGTTGCAAAACACAGAAGAGAGACTTTGAAGAGTGTGCCCTTGATAAGCCACTTAACCACCCTGAACTGTGGTCTCCTGGTCTGTAACACGGGCCTAGCACAGCCTCTTCCTTCCCAGGGTTGTTGTGATGACTAAACGGTCACTTAAACACCTGGTGGGTGGTGTGCAGAGTGGAGCGTGAAGGGTGTAGGCTTTGGAGGCTGAAGGGACTCGCTTGCATCCCAGCTCTCCACCACATACAAAACCTTGGCCCATTAGTTCACTCCTTTGAGCCTCCCGCGCTTCCTTTGTAAGGTGGCAGCGGTGGGGGTGGGGGGCGGGGGGCGTGGTGAATGCTTTACTCAAGATTATTGAGAGGGTGACGCAGGCCACAGCTGAAAAGCACGAAGTTGTAGACTAAGAAGTCTGGGGGTACGCCTGTCTTGTCTGCTGCTGGATGCTCAGCGCTGAGCACAGCTCTGCCACCTAGTGGGCGCTCGACCGATTGTGGCATGAGGCAGCAGCGCCTGGTGGTCTGAGGAGCCACTTAATGGCAGTGAGAATGGACAAAAAGCCCTTCACAGGTAAGGATGCTCTGTAGACATGTATCATTGTGAGTGTCCCTGACACACACCCCTCCTAAGACTGGAACGCAAATTTCTTCTTGGGGGACATTAAAAGCCACGCTCAGGCCGGGGCGGTGTCCATTCTACCTACGAGGCGAAGTCTAGGTTTAAACCTCCCCTCTCCACCTTCACCCCCGGTTAAAAGTCCACAGTCCTAGGCAGCCAGTGTGGGGGTGGGCAGGGAAGAAGGAGGGACATTAGCAGACACTGGGTTCCTTGGCGGTCATCTTCCCTCCGGGTAGATGTCTCAAGAAAATT
>PVKM010050769.1:0-10635 GCA_004027735.1 Carollia perspicillata
ATTTATTTCTGTCTTCATTGGAATAGGTGATAATAAGCTAGTTCTACATTTGTTAGAAGGAAATGATGTAAGTCTTAGTAGCATCTGAACGATTCACTTTGAATAGTTTGGTCTCCACCCTATGCTCAGATTGGCTCTTCAGTCTTGAATGGGCATCAGAATCACATTAAGCTTTACTTTTAATTTTATTTTAAAGCTTATGTAAGTATAACATATATAAAGTAATATTAAGAACAAAATGAATTTTTATATGTTTATACCCATGTAACCACCACCCAGATCAAGATAGAGAACATAAATATCACTCCAGACCGCCTTGCTCCTTCCCAGTTATTACCTCTAGAGGGAGCTATTCTAACTTCTATCACCTTTGACTACTTTTGCCTGTTCTTAAGCGTCATATTAAGAGAACCAGACAGTGTATACTCTTATTAACAACTTCGTTCTAATAAATTTGTTAAGTTTGATGAAATAAACAATTACAACTTGAGACTGCCAGAAAAAGAAATCTAAAAGTCTTGTATCTATGAGAGGAATGGAATCCACAAGGAAAATACTTTGCCACAAATATATCTAAAGGCTTAGAATGCTTCCCTAATGAACTCTTCTAAACACTTATGGGAAAGTTAAAATTTTACACAAACTCTTAGAGATTAGAGAAACAAGGAATATGTTAAAAATCACTGTATGAGTTCAGCATAACCCTTGACACCAAAACCTGACATGGACTTCATGAGAAAATTATAACCCAATGTCTTTCATAGAACATGCTTAACAAAATGTTAGAAGATCCAGAGATCTGATCTTTTTTTTTCCCAAAGATTTTATTTTTAGAGAGAAGGGAAGAGAGGGAGGAAGAGAGGGACAGAAACATCAATCAGTTGTCTCTCATCAATGGGCTAAGCTGGCAACCCAGGCATATGTCCTGACTGAGGATTGAATTGGTAACCTTTGCTTTGCAGGATGACACCCAACCATCTGAGCTACATGGATCAGGGCCCAGAGATTTTTTTTACGGATGCTACATCATGACTAAGTAAGGTTTATCCCAGGAATGCGAAGTTGAGTAATACTCATTAATCAATGTAAATTACCACGTTCATGTAATAGAGAAAAACCATAACATCATCTCCATAGGGGCAAAAAGATTAAACATCCATTTATAATAACTCTCAGTAGACTAGAAACAGAAAGTTTCTTAATTTGTTAAAGGTTATCTAGTAAATGAAAACCTACAGTAACTGTTGGAACTGCCCTGCCTGGTTTCAGAAGCTGTAATCCCCCTTGGCTAAGGCTAAGTGAGAGATGTTGGGACCACAAGCCATTAAGGAAACAAAGCTTATATCCCTGGCAGGGCCACCACCTCTGCCCCCTTTACTTCACCCTGCTAGGCCCTGAGCGGATGACTGGTTAGCCAATGACAGGTAAGATTCCTCAAAGGAGGTACAACCTAAGACAGGCATAGTCACAAAGGGGCCCTCAGGGAAGGGCTTGGGGGGCTGTAGGAAAAGGGGGTGGTGGACCCTTGCCCCTCAGCTTTGACATAGCCTGAGTCCTCATTCCATCTGTAAGAAGTCTTCTAATCTCTTGGCTGCCTTACTTCCCCAGCCTGATTTAAACCTGAAACAATGCTGTAGGTGGGTGTGGTCCTGTTCTGGAAGGGTGGATTCCCTGGGGTGATCAGGCCTAAGAAAGAATGCATAAAATCCTATGAAACCTACTTGGCTAGTACCCTCAATTTAAATGATAAGGGTGCAAACATGAAGTGAGTTTGTTCCCCAAAGTTTTATGCCCTTTAACTATGTGGCCCTGACTCAGAATAAGCCCTCAGAGTTCTTTGAATGTTATCTATTGTTTAGTCGCTTCTGCCTGACAATACTTGCTGAGCTTTACATATACACCCTGTATTCCTATGCAGATTACACCCAATAAAAGCCAATTGAGGAACAGGCTCCTGGTCCTTCTCCTCTGAGAGATCGACCACCTTTCCTCCCCAAGCAGATCATGTCTTAGTACACTTATTCTCATCCATGTTGGATGGGGGAGGAAGGGGGGCTCTGCAGGCAAAGCTCCCCGACAAGTAATAAAGCTAATGAAGAAATAATACTTTCTCCCTGAGGTCCAGACAAGACAAGGATGTTTACTTTAACAACTTCTTGTCGATATTTTACTAATGGTCTGAGCCATATACCAAGGGAGGAAATGTGTAGACTGGACAGGAAAAAAGAAATGTCCTTATTTTCAAATGAAATGATTGTGCATACAGAAAACAGAAAAATCTACAAACAAGTTATTTTAGCAAGAAAACAATAAAAAATCAATATACAAAAATCAATTGTAGCCCTGGCTGGTGTGGCTGTGTTGGGCATTGTCCTGCAAATAAAAAGATTGCGGGTTCTATTCCCAGTCAGGGCATATGCCTAGGTCGCAGTCAGGGCAAGTACAAAAGGCAACCAATCAATGTTTCTCCCTTCCCCTCTTCCTAAAAAATAAAAATCAACTCTGTGTGTGAGCGCGCATGTGTGTGTATTATGTACAGAAACTAGCAAAGTTGAGAAATGAAATTCAATAAACACACTAGCATAAAAAGTCAAACACCTAGAAATAAATCGTAAGGAAGATATACTTTTACACTAAAAACAAAAACAATGGTGAAAATAGTTAAAGATTTAAAGCCATGGAGGAACAGAGAGGAGGGAGCTTGCAAGAGTACACTAGCTCATGGATTGGAAGCCTCAATAATATTCTGTCAATTTTACACATAATGGGCTATCTGTAAATTCAATACAATCCCAATTTGAAACCCAGCAGACTTTGTGTGTAAATTCACATTAACATTTATGTGCAAATGCAAAAAAAAAAAAAAAAAAAAAAACTAGTATAGTTAAGGCAAGCTTGAAGAAGAAAGTTGAAAAAGTTTTCTGGCAGATTTCAATACTTAATAGAAAGTAATAGGTATTAAGATAGTGTGGTATTGGCACAAAGATAAACATAGACCAGCTATTTTCCACTGGTGTGCTGCAATAATTTTAAAAACATACAATACCTGACTATTTAGTCATGGGCACTGACCTCTTTTCCCTTAGATTGTCAAATAAAAATAAGACAACAGCCAACACAACGATAGCCATCTGGTGTGAATGAATCAAAATCATACCTACTTCTTTTTCCAGATGAGCAAAAAAACATATTTTTTGGTGTGCAGGAAAATTTTAGTAATTACTTTACACATGCCATGAGGTGAAAAAAATTGAAAATCATTGACATAAACCAATAAAAACCAAATTGTTGGAGGTCTTCGATAGGATGTGACTACAGGTTGACACCAACCTGAATAGGGGCAGTCGAGTCTCCTTAACCCCTCCCATATCCTTGAAATATATGTTCTGCCCACCATTCCCATAGTGGGAGGTGTTTTCAAGAACAAAGCTTTGAGATAGCAATGTGTTCCTGAGATCATCTGCATTGGTATATGTGACAGAACATTCTATATAAATTTTAAAAATCTGGTGAAAAGATGTAAATTAACTCTTTTTGAAGAACCCAAGACAGGCCTTGTAAGTTCCCTTCCTTACTAAATCTGCCACTACCAATTTGGAGCAGTCTGCTCTTTCTTCAGTCTCTCCTTGACCTGCCTTTACTGAGGCTAATTTCAGATTTCATCTGGGAAGGTCCTAAGGTTTTGAACCAACACAAGTCCAGAAACAGGCTGCCACATACATCTTCACCTTCATGCAATTCAGTGGAGATAAAATATCTTTAAAAAAAATGTTGCTAGAGTGATTGGTACCTGTGTGGGGAAAAGATGAAGCTTAAGCTCTATATCACATCATATTCAAAAATTAATTTGAGGTAGATCATAGGCCTAAATGCAAAAGGGAAAAAAGCAAACCTGGTAGGAAAAAAAACAGGTTTTTAAAATTAAGTTGGACAAAACACAAAGACAGTAACACTAAATTTAGGAAGAAGTTCATGTATTCTTGCATTTATTCTACGTAGTATCTACAGATCAAGCTATAACTTCAGAACTTCCACTATTATCTTGTTTGTGGAATTGACTTAACTAAAATTTTACTGTTATGCTCCCAGTTTTTTTAATCAAAGGATAGTATAGAAAATACTCATGAAATTATTACTGCATTTGCTATAGTTTATCCTTTAACCAATGTTTTGTGTACTGTTCATTAGACACTGTTCTTAGCCTTTTATGAATATTAAGTTATTTAATCCTCATAACTCTCATGTGAGCAGTGAGATCCAGTGCTCCTTGAGTTTCACAATGCTGCCCGAGGGCAAGAAGAAAGATGCTGGGAAGTCAGCCAAGAAATACAAAGACCCAGTGAACAAATCTGGGGGCAAGGTCAAAATGAAGAAGTGGTTTGAAGGCAAAGTTCGGGACAAGCTCAATAACCTAGTCTTGTTTGACAGAGCAACATATGATAAACTCTGTAAGGAAGTTCCCAACTACAAGCTTCTAACCCTAGCTGTTTTCTTTGAGTGACTGAAGACCCGTGGTTCCTTGGCCAGGGCAGCCCTTCAGGAGCTCCTTAGTAAAGGACTTATTAAACTAGTTTCAAAGCACAGAACTCAACTAATTTACACCAGAAACACAAAAGTGGGGGTTCCCCAGCTGTTGAACAACAGGTCCCACCACTGTACATTTTGAAAAATAAAACTTTATTAAACCAGTAAAAAAAAAACTCTCATGAGGTAGATACTATTTATAACTACATTTTACAGAAGAAGATACAGTAGTCCTTATCCATGGTTTCACTTTCTGCAGTTTCAGTTACCCACAGAAATAAACAATTCATAAGCTTTAAGTTACTCACATGGGTAGGGTAGTGTGATGAAATCTCATGCTAAACTGCTTCATCCCTCCCAAGATGGGAATCATCTCTTTTTCCAGTCTATCCATACTGTATACACTCCCTGGTTGTAAGCTGCATAGTACCTGTCCAGGTTGTGAGTATCTTATTCCCTGTATCATATAGGGTTTGGTACTATCTGCAGTTTCAGGAATCTTCTGGTAGGCCTTGGAATGTATTCCTCTCAAATAAGGAGAGCCTGTTGCACTGGGAATGAGACATTAAATTTCCTCCAGTCACGGGGTTGGGATTTGAACATAGCCATACCAAAATACCAGAGGCTGGTGGCTTAAACAGAAATTTATTTCTCACAGATTTGGAAGCTATAAGTCCCATGTCAAGGACCAGCAGGGTTCAGTTTCCTTTTTTAAAAGTATATTTTATTGATTATGCTATTACAATTGTCCCATTTTCCCCTCCCCTTTATCCCCTTCCACCCTGCAGCACCCCTTTTCCAACATTCCCCCCTCTTAGTTCATGGCCATGGGTTGTACATATAAGTTCTTTGGCTTCTCCATTTCCTGTACTGTTCTTAACCTCCCTCTGCCTATTTTGTACCTAACATTTATGCTTCTTATTCCCTGTATCTTTCCCCCCATTCTCCCCCTCATCCCCTCCCCACTGATAAACCTCCATGGGATCTCCATTTCTGTGATTCTGTTCCTGTTCTAATTTTTGTTTTTGTTTTGTTGGTTTGTTTTGTTTTGTAGTTGCTGATAGTTGTGAGTTTGTTGTCATTTTGCTGTTCATACTTTTGGTCTTTTTCTTAGATAAGTCCCTTTAACATTTCATATAATAAGGACTTGGTGATGATGAACTCCTTTAACTTTACCTTGTCTGGGAAGCACTTTATCTGCCCTTCCATTCTAAATGATAACTTTGCTGGATAGAGTAATCTTGGATGTAGGTCCTTGCCTTTCATGACTTTGAATACTATTTTCCAGCCCATTCTTGCCTGTAAGGTTTCTTTTGAGAAATCAGCCACTAGTGTTACTGGAACTCCTTTGTAGATAACTCTGTCCTTTCCTCTTGCTGCTTTTAAGATTCTCTCCCTATCTTTAATCTTGGGTAATTTAATTATGATGTGTCTTGTTGTGTTTCTCCTTGGGCAACTTCTTTGAGACTCTGAGCTTCCTGGACTTGCATGTCTATTTCCTTCACCAAATTAGGGAAGTTTGCTTTCATTATTTTTTCAAATAAGTTTTCAATTTCTTGCTCTTCTTTTTTTCCTTCTGGCATCCCTATAATTTGGATGTTGGAACATTTAAAGTTGTCCCAGAGGTTTCTAAGCCTCTCTTCATTTTTTTTAAAAATCCTTGTTTCTTCATTCTGTTCTGGTTGAATGTTTATTTCTTCCTTCTGTTCCATATCATTTACTTGAGCCCCAGTTTACTTCCCTTCACTGTTGGTTCCCTGTATATTTTGCTTAATTTCACTTTGTACAGCCTTCACTCCTTCCTTTATTGTCTGTACACAATCATTTTGGTGGGCATCCTGATTACCTGTGTTTTGAACTCTGCATTTGATAGGTTAGCTATTTCCTTGATGCTTACTTCTTTTTCCGGAGTTTTGATCTGTTCTTTCATTTGGGCCATATTTCTGTCTCAGTGCACCTGTTTCATTGTAAGGGGCAGAGCCTTAGGTATTCACCAGGGCAGGGAAACCCATTTTGCTGCATTGTGGCACTGTATGTGGGGGAAGGGTCAGAGAGGGAACAGTGCACTTGCTCAGCTCTCAGGTGTCTTTCAGTCACTTCCCTCACTACCCACAAGAAAATTGGACCCTTCTTGTGCTGATTCCTGGGTGGGTGGGTTTGTGTATGTTCTAGGACCCACGGATCTCTCCAACAGACTCTCAGGTGAGACTGGGAGTTTCTCCTGCCACCACAATTCCCACAGATTTTTACAGCCAGAAGTTTTGAGGCTTTATTTTCCTGGGCTGGACCCTGGGTTTCATGGTCTACCTTCTCCCCAGTTGTTTCCCCTAGTTTATCTGCATGTGAATATGGGACCATCTGCTCCACCAGCAACTACCTCACACACCCGGTTCACCAGTCGCTGCCTTGTGTGTGTCCTCTCTGTCCTGGCTGGCTGTCTCCACCCCTCCTACTGGCCTGGATGAATGTTTCTTCTTTAACTCCTTGGTTGTTGGACTTCCATACATTTTGATTTACTAGCAGATCTAGTTGTTTTTTGTTTTTAAATTGGGTTGTTGTCCTTCTTTTGGTTGTGCAAGGAAGCAAAGCCTATCCTGTGCTTATCTTGGTCAGAAGTCTGGGTCCAGTTTCTGATGAGAGCTTTTTCCCAGCTTGTAGATGTCGCCTTCTCTCTACTTCCTCTGAAAAGCAGAAGATGGCCTTTCCTCTGAGTTTGTGAAGATAGACGGTGAGCTCTCTGGTGTTTCTCCTTATAAGGGCACTAATGCTATTGGATCATAGCCCCACTCTTATGACCTCATTTAACCATAATTACTACCTTAGTCCACGAAGAGCTACATTAGGGATTAGGGCTTCAATATATAAATTTGTTGGGAGACACACACGTTCAATTCTTAAGAGTCAGTCTGGCTTCAGAGTCCATACCCAAATATTTTAAGACCCATGTGAAAATTTTCTTCTGATGCAAAGAGAAATTAGCATAGTGAGTATACTCTCCTCCAAATTGGTGTGTATGTGTTTATAATAATTCAAGGTAGCACTGAGATATAGGCTTCTGTGTTTTAGAATGTAGAAGTTTTTGAAAGTCCTTGGTAGAAAGCAAATGAAGTTGGAGGGACTAGTGTGGTAAACAGCTAAAACATAGGAAGAAACTACCACATGGTGAAATACTGCAGAGAAATTTCAAGCTCAGGGACACTAAATATAGCATCTTATGTCAGTATAATTGGTGAAGCAAAAACCTACTTACAGAAAGTCACTTACACTTGGGGGCTGGGAAGCAATGGGCAGAGAGGAATTCCATAATGGGGAAAAAGTTTGGTTGGTACTTGATGTTTAATGATTATGAAAGCTATACAAATAAATGTATTAAATTTAAAGTCAGCAAAATTCTGTTTATAATTGCAACTGTCTAAAAGGATACCAATTGAATCACCATTTTTCAATTCTTGTTATATTTCTGATGAAAAGTGTGATACATAATATGACATCACTCCATACTTTATTTTTGTAAACTATTCATTCCTCTGACCATCTATTTAATGATATATGGCTTTGAGCAATTTGAAACAGCCTCGCGTAGAAAGAAATAATTAATAATCCTATAGTTTTGAGAAAGGCATAATAAGGTTTATCTTTTTTTCCTCAATCTTATCTCCTGCTATGTCTCTCACTTCCTGGGGCAAAGAATTGGATTGCAGGCCACAGGTAAAAAGGATGTCTGCTTTCAGAGAGGCCACCTTCAGCTGGATGCCTCCCTTTCTTTCTTTTTTAAATCCTCACCTGAGGACATTTCTTCACTGCTTTTAGAGACAGAGGAATGAAGAGAACCATTGATGGGAGAGAGAAGCATCTATTGGTTGCCCCCGCTACGTACCCGGGCTGGGGATCATAAATGCCCTTACCGGGAATCTAACCCACAGCCCTGCAGTTATGGGACAATGCTCCAACCAAGCCACACCAGCCAGGGCTGCACCGTTTTCTTGTATGTTGTAAGAAATACTCAATATATTCCAACATCTTAAATTTTTTTCTACCATTTTCCTTAATGCTACACTTCTGTAGGTACAATAATTAGTATGCCAATGTACAACGTCTGTCCAGAAGGTATCCAGCCATGCAATATGAAAAACAGAGACATTTACTGAAGAAGATACAAGATACAAAAAACATTGTACACAGGACAATGATACCTCAATTCCCTTCAAAATAGGCTCCTTGGAACTCACACAGTTCTCCCAGTTGACATCAGCTGCCCCTTTCAAAGGTGGTTTTAGTTTGGGGAAAGCCAGAAGTCACAAGGCACCACATCTGGGCAGTAAGGGGGCTGAGTCACCTGGGTGATTTGATGTTTCACCAAAAAACTCTGCACAAGGTGTGGTACATGAATGGGTGTATTGTCATGACAAAGCTGCCAATCATCAGTTGCCCATAGCTGCAGCCTTCTGAATCATCTGAATAGCTTCTGTGAAGGAATGTTCAAACTTAACACAAAATTTAATTCAGATTCATTGTTCTACTCAGTCATTTTGAATGCGATGGTCACACAGTACACATGCTCACTCATGGCATCTACCATTCCCACTGACTAATACAGTCATTGTTCATGCATGTGCATTCCAGTCCATTCTCCTTGGCTGCTAGGGTGCATCAATGTTGTGCAAAACATTCTTATTATATCAACAATGGCTGGAATTTTTCTGGACAGACCTCATATATTGTAACAATTTAACCAAATACAAGAGTTACCTGAACCTAGAATAGAAAGAATCACCTTGCCCAATTCTCCATCTCTTGCACCTTGCCAATTCCACTTACTAGGATTTGTTATTTGAAGCATCTTACTTCCTTTAATCACACTCTGTATAAGGTCAGCATGTTTTTGCTACAAATAACAGAAAATCCAGTTCAAAGTTGCATAAGCAATAGGAAAATTTATTTTCTCACAAAATCCAGAAAATGTTGGGCTTTAGATAGATTACATGAGGACTCTAGGTTTACTTCTTTGTAGTTCTCTTGGTTCTTTCTATATGTGTTGGCTTTATCTTGAGCATAGTAGCAAGATTGTTGTGGTTGTTCCAGGTATCACAGTTAAACAGAATTCTCTACAGCAAGAAGGATCAACTCTTAAGAAGTACAGCTCATTAGTCCAAACTGAGTTACATATATACTACTAAGTCAATCACTGAAAAGAGGAATGAAATTACCAGAATGATCTAGACCAGAGTTGCAGGAAAGTTGAAGAATCATCTATAATTACTATAAAACATTCATTAAAAAATAAAAAAGGTTGACAAAAGAATCAGAGTTATGATTATAGTAAGAATTCTGTAAACATGATTTCAGAATTCTTACTGTAATCATAAGAAACACAAAGGAAAAAGTAAAAATTAAGAAACACGATTACAACTTCTGGCCAAGAGGGAGGTGTAGGTGGAAATACTATGCCTCCTCGTACAACCAAAATTAAGGACAACATAGATTTAGAAACAAAAACACAACCAGAACAGACAGAAAATTGAACTGTACGGGAATCTGAACAACAAACCATTCATCCAGACTGGTAAGAGGGGTAGAGTCGGTGGCCAGCAGAGAGGGGTCACGGCAGGAAAAAGTGGTGGATGGCAGTCCTGGGCATGCAGGTGGCATGGGGCAAGCAGACCCTGGGTGCAGGGAGGAAATGAGCAGACCCAGTGATGTGTGTGAGGTGGTTGGCTGACTGCAGTCACACATTCGCGTGCAGATAAATCAGGCAAAAATGGGCAGTGAGACAGACCACACAACCCAGGGCCCCAGCGATGGGAAATAAAGCCTAAAAGCACTGATTGAAAACACTTGTGGAGGTTGAGGTGCTGGGAGAGACTCCCAGCCTCACAGGAGAGACCCACAGGGTCTGGAATGTACACAAGCCCACCCACCCAGGAACCAGCACCAGAAGGGCCCAATTTGCTTGTGGGAAGCGGCAGAGGGGACTGAAATCTGAGAGAGCAGCACAAGCGCCATTGTTCCTTCTCTGACCCCGCCCCCACCTACAGCATCACAACCCAGCAAGTAGTTTGCCCTGCCCTGGTGAACACCTGAGGCTCTGCCCCTCATACATAACAGGCACAA
>PVKM010050770.1:0-10636 GCA_004027735.1 Carollia perspicillata
GCCTTCCTGCCTTCGCTGACTCAGTCACTGACCAGCCTCAATCCTATGGGACAACCAGCACCGACGTGCCTTTCCATGTTTGACGGATGACTTTTTCCTCATTTGGGGCGAAGGGGTAAAATACACATAACACAGAAGTTACTCCCACCACCTTGTTTAAGTTTGGTGTGTTTGAGTACATTCATACCGTGAAACCAACAACTAGCATTCATCTCCAGAACTCTTCATTTTGCAAAACGGGATCTCTATACCCATGAAACACAAGCTTCTTGTCCTCCCTCCCGCGCCCCGGGTGCCCATTCTGTTGCCTGGCTCTGCGAGCTCAGTTGCTCCAGGTGCCTCACAGCGGTGGAATCACGGGACATCTGTCTTTTCATGACTGTCATTGCACTTCGAGCAAGGTCCCCAGGTTCATTCATGCCGTAGCATTCGTCAGAATTTCCTTCCTTTTTAAGATGAAGTTATATTGATTCTATGTACATGCCACATTTCGATGCCACATGTCCGTCTATGTCCACTTAGGGTTGTTCCACACCTTGGCTGTTGTGAAGAACGCTGCTGCGAACAGGGGTGTGTATCTCAAGACTCTGCTTTCAATACTGGGTTACATACCCAGAAAGTGGAATTGCTGGGTCTATTTTTAATTTTTTGAGGAAACATTAAATTGTTTTCCCCAGCAGTTGCACCATTTTACATTCCCACAAACTGTGCAGGGTTCTCACTTCCCCGCATTCTTGGCCAACGCTTGTTTTTTTCTGTTGTGTCGATAGTAACCATGCTAACAAGTGTGAGGTAGTAACAGGTGACTTCAAATATGGATAAAATTGCCCTGATCCGTGTGGCTCAGTGGGTTGGGCGTGGTCCTGCACAGCAAAAAGTGGCCAGTTTGATCCGGGTCGGGGCACAAGCCTGGGGGTGGGCCAGGTCCCCAGTCCGGGTCCATGCAAGGGGGAACCAATTAATTGTTTCTCTCATTTCTCTCGCACATCGATGTTTCTCTCCCTCTCTTTTCTCCCCACCTTCTCCTCTCTCTAAAAATAAATAAAATCTTTTCTAAAACATGTATCTCATAGAAATGGAGACCCCTGAAGGAGCTCACTAGTTTTGGCTTTGTCAAACCCTTGCCGCTGTGCTCGCTTCGGCAGCACACAGACTACAATTTGAGCAACATGGAGAAGATGCGCATGGTCCCCACGCAAGGATGATGCGCAAATTCGTGAGGCAGTCCCTATTTCTTCTGACCAGCGTCACCCCAATAAACTTACAGGAATTTAAAAAAAAACACAGCAGCCGATGCCGACAGCAGAAGTGGGCTCGGTCACATGTCCCACTAACTCGACGTGGGGCTGGCCCTGTGAAGTAGGTTTTGCGGTCTCATCTGCGTTTTGAGACGGGAAGCTGAAGCTCAAGAACCCAGTCTCCTGACGTTTGAATGAAAGATGAAGGAGATGTGGGCTAGCCCAGGTGGGTGGTGGGCGCAGGGCCAGGTGTGCTCTGGACCCAGATGCAGACAGACCCCTTCCTGTGACACAACTGCTCTTCCCTGGGGGGCCATCAGCACCCACGTCTGCTTTGCTTTGGTCTCAGGCTTTGGCCCTGGTGGCCAATATGGATTTTCACTCCAAGGGGCCGCCTCTCCCTTTCTGTGTCTCTCGGTGCCCTCAGTCTCTCTTGGTCTCCAGGTCTCTCAGTCTCTTGATCTCTCTGGGTGTCTCTGAACTCCCAGTCTCTTGGAGTGTCTGTATATCTTTGGGTCTCTTGGTCTCTCTGTGTCTCAGAGACTCTTGGTGTCTCTGGGTCTCTCAGTATTGCTGGGTCTCTCTATGTTGCCCAGTGTCCATGGGGTCTCTCCTGATCTCTCAGTTTCTGGGTCACTATAAGCATCTCGGAATCTCTTGCTCACTCTGGGTCTCTGGGTCTCTTGGTCTCCATGGTGTCTGGGCCTCCCTAGGTCTTTGGATCTCTCTTGGTCTCTGGGTGTCTTCGAATTTCTTGGGTTTCTCAGTCTTTCTGGTCTGAGTCTTTCCTTTCCTAGGGTCTCACGTCTCTGTGTCTCTAGGCTCTCTGCGTTTCATGGTCTCCCTCTGGCCACCTTCCACACCCCCTGAGGCCAGCGAGGCCTTCCCTAACCACCTGGCCTCCATCAGAACACTCTGTTTTGTACCCGTGTGTGTTTTCCTCACAAATTTGTTGTCAGCCTTCTCCAGAAAGGAAGCAGTGACTCTAGCAACCTCCAGAGCAAGCCCCACAAACTTATTAAAGAGGCTATAATTGGCCCCAGCCCCTGGATGTGGCTTGTTTGGGCCTCATTCAGCAAACTGAAATGCCACCAGTTCAGTTCCCAGTGGGGCACATGCATGGGTAGCAGGTTTGGTCCCCTGTTGGGACACATACGGAAGGCAGCAATTGATGTTTCTCTCTTGTATAGATGTTTCCATCTATTTCTCCATCCTTCCCCTCTCTCTTAAAAAATAAATCATAATAATAATAAAGAGGCCATAGCTGAATGAGCTCACATGCTATTAATAGCCTCATTTTACAAATGAAACCAATAGCAACTAAAGCACAGACCTGAGTTACTGCTGAGAGATAAAGTACCTTGCTGCCAGCCACACTGCTGGTGCATGGAGAGTGGAGAGCCAGGTTTCAGCCTGGCTGCCTGGCGCCTGGCGCAGGCCCACGTTGAAGCATCAGCCAGGGACCTGTGTTTCTGGACTGAACCTGACACAGAGAAAGTGCTCAGAAAAACCAAACAAACTCCCAGACCAGCTGTGTTCTCTACCTCTCTCCTTCCCCCCACTATAAGGAACCCATCAGCATGGCAAACCGATCAGTGAGAGGCGGCACACAGTAGCCAGGTGTGCAGATCGGCTTTCCCGTGGGGAATCAGGCCTGCACGGTACCTAGCTGCTATGAGACTTGCTGTTGCTAAAACTCCCCCACCCTGAGTTACGGGAGATGTTTAATGCGTATCTCTGAAGCAACCCCCTAAAGTCTGTGCCAATACATCCCAAGGACGAAATGTAACCAAATCAATCATTTTTGTCGTGTCCTTGCATTTGCAACTTTTTCTCCTTTTTTGTTATCTGTAAGAAGTAATCACTTAACTAAATCTAAAAATAATGAGAACCTTCTTTGATGTAATACGACTGGAAAGCAATAAAAGCTTGTCCAGGCATGGGTCGGCGAGCTCTCCTCTTGAGAGAGTGAGTAGCTAAGGCACTCAGAGGTGCTCTCCCCTTGAGAGAGTGGCTGTGCTGTCCCTTTCTCTCCACAGGACTCGGTAGACTCCAGAGGGCTGGGGTCTGCATCACCCCACCATGCATAAGGCTAGAGGTCAGTAAGGGGGCACAGAAAAGCCTGCCTTAATCCTGGGTGGGCTTCAGGCCCATGCCCGGCAGTGTCTTTTTTAAACTTTTTATTTTGAAAGAAGTTAGACACATAGATGTTACTTAAAAAGTATGAAAACTTTTGTGTCCCCTTCCCCCAGCTTCCCCCAGCGCTGACATCTTGCATAACTACAATGCAATTAGAACCAGGAAAGTCACACTGGTACAACACAAAACTACAGACCTTATTAAGATTTCACTAGCACTCACTTAAAATGGTTGGTGTGTAGTTCATCAGTTTTATCCCATGGGTAAACTGGTGTAAGACCATCTCCATCAGGATTAGAACCCTCACGTCATTCCTTTTCCCTGATGTTTTCCCTTTAAGAGTCACACCCTGCTCCTCCCCGCTGCCCCTGGTTACCATTGACCTGTTCTTTATCTCCGTAGTCCTGTCATATTAAAAATATTATATAAATGGCAGTGGATTGAGCTCGGGTTGTAAACCAAAGGGTCGCCAATCCGATTCCCAGTCATCGCCAATTCAATTCCCTGGCCTGGGTTGCGGGCCAGGACCCCATTTGGGGACACAAGAGAGGCAACCGCACATTGACATTTCTCTCCCTCTCTTTCTCCTTCTCTTCCCCTCTCTATAAAAATAAATAAATAATGCCCTGGCTGGTGTGGCTCACTGGATTGAGTACTGGCCTGTGAACCAAAGTGTTGCCGGTTCAATTCCTGGTCAGGGCACATGCCTGGGTTGCAGGCCAGGTCCCCATTAGGGGGCACGCGAGAGGCAACCACACACTGATGTTTCTCTCCCTCTCTCTCTTTCCTTTCCCCTCTCTCTAAAAGTAGATAAATATTTTAAATAAATAAATAAATAAAATCTTCTTAAAAAGAATATTATATAAATGGGATCATACAGTATGTGATCTTTAGGGACCCTTGTGACTAAATTGGGCCCACCTGAATAATCTAGAATACTCTCATCCATGTCAATTTCTTTTTTTTTAAATGTATTTTATTTATTTTTAGAGAAAGAAGAAGGGAGGGAGAAGGCGAGGGAGAGAAACATCCATGTGTGAGAGATACATTGATTGGTTACCTCTTACAAGCCTGAAACTGGGGACCTGGCCCACAACCCAGGATGTGCCCTGACTGGGAATCGAACCAGCAGCCTACTGGTTTGCAGGCTGGCACTCAACTCACTGACCCACACCAGCCAGGGCCATCTCAGTTTCCTTATCTGCAAAGTCCCTTTTGTCCTGTGAGATAATCTGTTCGCAGGTTCCAATAACTCGGATGTGGGCATATTTGGGAGGTCATCATTCTGCCCACCACACTTATCACGGCATAATTTATGCTGAGCTAACTACTATTTATCAAATGATATATTACCACCGAATGCCATTTATAAAAAATATACATAAAACACAAGGGTATAAACACTCTGAGTATAAAGATAGAAAAACATCAGGCAAATGCTAAAAGAAAGTTAGGGTAGTGATAGTATCATCAGAAAAACATTAGTTTTAGGTTAAATACAGTACAAGGAAAGAGCGTGCTTACATAGTAATTTTAAAAATATACAGCAGCACTGGAGGAGTGTTTCAATTGGTTGGAGCTTCATCTTGTCCACTAAAAACTTTGTAGTTTCTATCCCTGGTCAGGGCACATACCTGGGTTACAGGTTTGATCCCTGGTTGGGGCGCATACAGGAGGCAACCGGTTCTTGTTTCTCTCCTCTCTCTCCCCCTTTCCCTCTCTCTAAAATTAGCAATGAAAACATCTGTTAAATACATGAATTAATTAATTAATAAAAATATACAGCAATTTTGACCTGATCTATGTGGTTCAGTGTGTTGGGTGTCATCCCGCAAATCAAAGAGTCACCAGTTTGACTCCCAGTCAGGGCACATGCCTAGGTTGTGGGTCTGGTCCCCAGCTGGGGCACATACAAGGGGCAATTATCAGTGTTTCTCTCTCACATGGATGTTTCTCTCCCTCTTTCCCTTTCTCGCTCTCTAAAAATAAATAAATAAATAAGTAAATCATCTTTTAAAAATATACCTAATAAAAGTAGAAGGAACCCTCTTCTTCTTGGCGGGGGTTGGGTGTGCAGTCCCGATCCCCGTAACGTACGGAGGGAGAGGGAAGGGGCTCCGGCCCCCTCGGCGTCATGTCTTCGGTGCCGACGGGTTCCAGTCCGCCGGTTCTATCCTCAGGCACCGGGACACGGGTAAATAAATAAATAAAGTAGAAGGAATAAAATAATACAGAGCAGAAATTAATGAAATAGAAAACGTAATGGAAAAATGAAAAAGGTATCATTTGGTTCTTTTGTCACTTTTTTAAAATTTTATTTTAATTGTTGTTTCATTTGGTTCTTTGATGACACCAATAAGAGTGACAAACCTAGAAACAAGAATTCAGAATATTTTTTTCAAGAAGGCAAAAATTAATAAGACAAATGCAAAAGAAGATAAAACTCTACCTGGTAGACAATAAAAATATGAAGACGTTATGAACAACCTTATGCCAACTTTACATTTTATATATAAAATATGTATTAATTTTATATATTTATATTTAAATTTGTATGAAAACAGACAAGTCTCTATAGAGAAATAAAACTCAGCAAAATTAAAACAAGTAGAAATAGAAATCCTAGTTAGTCCTAGAATAGTAAACGAATTGAATCAGTACACAAAATCTTATCACAAAGAAAACTCCAGACCTCCATGTCTCCACCAGTAAGATTACCCGAACAGTCAAAAATAAATAATGCTCTCTGTACAAGTCCTTCCAACTTCCTTTACACAGGTCGTACAGGCAGCATGCTTGACACCACATGAAGGATGTGGACTTCATGGGAAACAAACACTACAGGCTCACTGACATAGATGTAAATATCCTAAGCAAAGTATTGGTCAACTGAACTGAATCTAGTAATGTATAAAATAAATAACACACTGTGCCCACGTTGGATTTATTCTGAAAGTGCAAGGTTAGGAGATAAGAAATTTTATTTGTGCAATTGACTCCTTTAACAGATTAGAGAAGAAAAACTGCAGCATCTCAATGAATCCAGAAGGCATGTGGCCAGACCCAGTGACCCAGGCCCCACAGCGCTCATCACAGCAGGAGGGGCACGTGCTTAAGAGCAAGTGGCTGCGCAGAATGTTTCAGCAAGTTTTTTCCTTTCCTTTCCTTTTCATTCTTTTTTTTTTGGGGGGGGGGTGTCTTGTTGAGCCATCTGTTGAGATGGGATCTAGATGTTGGCAGCTTTCTCTGGAGTGCAGTCAGTTTTGCGTGGAAAAAGCGAATCCTTTCAATTCTTAACTGGAACATTTTTATAAGCATATATATGCACGCACATTTATAAATATATATGCCTATAAATATATATATTTTATCCTCACCTGAGCACGTTTTTTCATTGCTTTTAGAGAGAGAGGAAGGGAGAGAGAGAGAAACATCTGTGAAAGAAAAACTGATCAGCTTCCTTCCGGTAGGCGCCTGGACCAGGGATCCAACTCCCAACCTGGGCACATGCCATGGCCGTAATGGAGCCCACGACCTTTCCGTCTACGGGGTGAATGCTCCTGGCCCTACTGAGCCATGCAGGCCAGTCTCTAAGCATATTTATAATAAAATAACCATTTGAGTTTTTGAGAAAAATAAAAGTAATGAGTTTAAAAATATAAAATTGGGGGTATGGTATCTTGGGGTGGGAGAGAGATGATGAGCAGAGGAAATCGGGAAATGGCAATGTTGCTAATGTTCTGGTTCTCAAATTGGGGAGTTATTTTATTATTCACTCCATTCTTTATGTATATTTGACACCAATTATTTGTGTCTATATCGCATATTTCATAATTTTAAAAAGTGAACTCCACATGCTGCCTCCAAACCTGCTCTCTCCGGGATTCTCCACCTTAGAGAAAAATTTCACCTTCCACAGGAGCCTGGGGCCACTCGACTTCTCCCTTTCCCTCTGCCCCACGCTTAATCAGATACTGAAATCTGGCCCTGCACACCTTCGCCACCTCCATCCGGCCCGTGCAGCCCAGGGCAGGCTCTCTTTATCCCTTCCTGAGCTGCTGCATCAGCTTCCCGACCAGCTCAGCTGGCACGCCCCGCCCTCCTCCGGTCCCCCACTCCACTGCGGTCAGGGATAATATTTCCGGGTGGAGATATGCTCAACCACCTCCTGCTTAACCGGGGCAGTATCTTTCCACTGACCCTAGAGTAAACCCCTAAGTCATTAAAAGGCTGTTTACATGGCGTGTTGAACTGGCTCCGCCTACCTCTTCTGACCCCTTTTCTGCCATGCTCAGCCTCACTCCCCAAGCACCAGGCATCCTGGGATTCTCTTTGTTTCCTAAAATACACCCAGAGTTTCAGGTCAGCAGGCCTTCCCCCTGAATGATCTTTCCACCCACTCTACCCTCTAATCATCTTATAGTTTCATTTAAAACATCACTTCTTGCCCTGACTGGTGTGGCTCAGTGAATGGAGCGCATGGGTCTGTGAAACAAAGGGTCACCAATTCGATTCCCACTCAGTGCACATGCCTGGGTCATGGGGCAGATCCACAGTGGGGGCTGCACGAGAGGTACCCACACATTGATGTTTCTCTCCCTCGTTGTCTCCCTCCCTTCCCCCTCTCTAAACATATTTTAAACAAACAAACAAACAAACAAACAAACAAATAAAATGTCACTTCCTGCCCTTGCTGGTGTAGCTCAGTAGACTGAGCATGGCTGAGAACCAAAGGGTCGCTGGTTCGATTCCCAGTCAGGGCACATGCCTGGCTTGCGTCCAGGTCCCCAGGAGGATGCACAAGAGGCAACTACACATTGATGTTCCTTTCCCTCTTTTTCTCTTTCCCTTCCCCTCTCTCTAAAAATAAATAAATAAAATCTTTAAAAAAATAAAATGTCACTTCCTCATTCATTTCTTTATTTTTATTATTCATTACCAAGTGTAGCCTTCGAAAACCTCCTTCTTGTTTGATCTGCTTCACTTTCTATGTTCCCTGACTTCCAGACTAATGCAGATCTCCCAGGAACTTCAAGGGGATGACAGAGCCACAAGATAGAAGGAGCCTGGGTTCTCCAATAACCAAGTGGGAACCTGCCCTCCAGTTGTTCCTCTATCAGAGATATATTGGTTATCTGCTATTGTAGAAAAATTATCCCAGAACTCTGTGGTTTAAATTTAAAAAAAATATTATGAGTAGTAGACTTCCTTGTCTTCTATGTTGATGAATTAAATTTTGTCTCAGTTTGGGTAACTGTTTGTGACCTTTAATCTTCTAAACCCACTTATATTTCATCCTTAGCAAAAATTTGTCCTGGGAATGCTTATTCTATTTTAATATTCACTTAAATATTTTAAAATTTTTGGTAAGACTTTTAAGATATGATAATCAGGTAGTAAGACATTTTGAAGTATAGTTTGTCAATTGTTCTCCAGTAAAGCTAGAATTTTTAAAAAATAAATATATTGGACCTGACTCATGTGGCTCAGTGGATTGAGTGCCAGCCTGTGAACCAACGGGTTGCCAGTTTGATTCCCAGTCAAGGCACATGCCTGGGTTGCGGGCTTTGTGCTCTAACCCCGTCAGGGCGCTTGCTGAAAGCAGAAGGCAAACGATTGATGTTTCCATTTCACATTGATGCTTCTCTCCCTCTTTTTCTCCCTCCCTTCCCCGCTCTCTAAAATAAAATAAAAACAAAAACATAACAAATTTTTAAAAAGAGTTCCTTATATATTATAGATACGAGTCCCTTATCAAATGTATGATTCACAAATACTTCCTCCCATTCTGTGGGTCGTCTGTCCACTTTCTGGTTGACGTCCTTCGAAGCACAACATCGGCAAGTTTGTAAGATGTCCAATTTATCCAGTTTTTCTTCTGTTGCTGTGCTTTTGGTGTCATATCCATGAAACCATTATCTAACCCAAAGTCGTGAAGATTTGTGCTTCAGATTCATTCCAGGACTTTTATAACTTTGGGTCTTACATTTAGACCTTTGATCCATTGTGAGCTAACTGTTGTGTACGGTGTAAGGTAGAGGCCGCAGCTCCCATTTGTGGACAGGACTATCGTTTCCTCTGTCACTTTGTCTTGGCACCCTTGTTGGTCAGCTGCTCATAAATGTATGAGTTAACAAGGGGGGACCCAAAAAATCCCCAGAATTTATTTATAAAGTATTGTGTATTTATTCTTACATGTTTAAACTTCAGTCACCTTCAAAGTACTCTGCATTTGATGCAATACACCTATCGAGATGTTTTTTCCACTGCTCAAAAGTTTTTTAACTTGTCAATTTTTATGCTATTTTTTGTCACCTCTTCTGCATGGGCAAAACGTTTCCCTTTGAGGGTTTTTTTCATCCCAGGAAACAACAACAAAAACAAGTCGCTCAGGGCAAGATTGGGTGAATAGGGTGGAGCGGGTATGGGGATAATGCCATTTTTGGTCAAAAACTGCTGAAGACTCAATGCGAAGTGGGCAGGTGTGCTCGTAAATCACCAATTATGAAACGGGCAAACACATTGAATCTTCAAAAGAAAAGTCACTGAAGCCAAATGCAGCCTCTCACAAGAACGCCAGCTGGTACACTGCTACAGATGGGTTCCTAGAATACTCACCTGGTGGTGGAAGCCTGTACTACAAGGGTCCCATCCGCCAGAAGATAATTCCAGTTTGTTTGGGGTCCCACTTCATATTTCCGGACTCAGTTCTACTCCATTGATTTATTGGTCTATCTTGATTAGTGTGGATTTGTAGTACTTTTTTTAAAAATAAAGATTTTATTTATTTAGTTTCAGAGAGAGCGGTAGTTTCAGAGAGAGCAGAAGAGGGGGAGAAAGAGAGGGAGAGAAACATCAATGTGAGAAACACTGATTGGCTGCCTCTGGTACACATCCCAACTGGGGACAGAAGCCACAACCCAGGCGTGTGTGTCCTGACCTGGAATCCAAGTGACCACCTTTTGGTTTGTGGACTGATGCCCAACCAACTGAGCTGTAGTAAGTTTTATTTTTTTTTAATATTTTTAGAGACAGGAGGGAAGCAGAAAGAGAGGGAGAGAAACATCAGTGTGTGGTTGCCCCTCACATGGCCCCCACTGGGGACCTGGCCCACAACCCAGGCATATGCCTTGACTGGGAATCGAACCACGACCCTTTGCTTCACAGCCGGTGCTCAATCCACTGAGCTACACCAGCCAGAGCTGTAGTGAATTTTAGAATCAGAAAGTATGAGTGCTCCAACTTTATTCTTTTCAAAA
>PVKM010050771.1:0-10635 GCA_004027735.1 Carollia perspicillata
ATGTCATTCCAGGAGCTATGTAGTAGTATCTCATTGTGGTTTCAATGGATATTTTCTTTCTTTCTTTTTTAATTGAGCATTTATTTACTTATTTACTTATTATTTTAATTGAATTTATTGGGATGACATTGGTTAATAAAATAATGCAGGCTCTAGGCATACAAGTCTGGCATACATAGGGATGTATGTCCCTATAATACACCACCTGTATATTGTATTGTATTATACTGTATTGTGGGGCCACCCCACATGTTCTTTCATCCCCATTTATTTCCCCTTACCCTCTTCTACATCTCCCCACCCTGCTTTCCCCCGGTAGTCAACATACTGTTGTCTGTGTCTATAGGTTTCTCTTTCTCTTTTTCTTTTTTGCTTAATCCCTTGCCTTTTACACCCAGCCCCATAACTCCCTCCCCTCTGACAGCTGTCAATTTGTCCTCTGTATCTGTGAGTCTATTTCTATCTTGTTTGTCAGTTTATTAGTTCATTATATTCCACATATAAGTGAAATCATATTTCTTAGTGACTATCATCATTGAAAACATCTTTTTGTAGTTTTCTTCTTTTGTAAAATATCTATTGAAATATTTTCCCACTTTAAAAATTATGTTGTTTAGCCCTGGCTGGCATAGCTCAGTGGATTGAATGCGGGCTGTGAACCAAAGGGTCGCAGTTCAATTCCCAGTCAGGGCACATGCCTGGGTTGCAGGCCAGGTCCCCAGTAGGGGCCACCTGAGAAGCAACCACACATTGATGTTTCTCTTTCTCCCTCCCTTCCCCTCTCTAAAAATAAATAAATAAAATCTTAAAGAAAATTACATTGTTTATTTATGTATTATTGAGTGGTAAATTTATGTATTTTAATGTAAATTATATAACGAATGCAAGTTTTATAAATATTTTCTCCCAGCCTATGGCTTACCTTTTCTCCACCTTTTTTAGATTTTATTTATTTCTTTTTAGAGAGAAGGGAGGGAGGAAGAAAGGGAGAGAAACAGCCACGTGTGGGAGGAACACTGATCAGCTGTCTCTTGCACATGCCCCAGTCGGGGACCAGATCTGGAACCTAGGCATGTGCCCTAACTGAATCTAACAGGTGACCTTGCTCTTTGTGGCTTATCTTTTCATTTTGTGTACAGTGGTTTTTCAAAACTTTTCTATTTTAAGTCTAATGTACAGTCTATATTTTTTATCATTTATTATTAAGTCTATGATCTATTTAAACTTAAGTTTTATATGGTGAAAGGTAAGGGTTGACAGTTTGCATGTGAGTATCCAGTTGTTCCAACATGATTTACTGAAAAGACCATCCTTGTTCTATTCAATTATCTTGATACCTTTGTCAAAATCAATTTATTATACATGTATGGGTCTAAGAAATTATATTATGTTTAACTGATTATTATATATATTAATATATAAATCAATAGTGATCAAGATATTAATTTATATATAATACATTTATTAATACACATTAATCTGTATATATTGTATATACATAATCTGCCTTACTGCATTTTTTATTATTATAATTGCATGATTTGAGATCAATGATTGGGTGTCCTCTAACTCTGTTCTCTCTCTTCTTTTAAAGATTTTATTTATTTTTAGAGAGAGGGGAAGGCAGAGGCGGGGGGAGCAAAACATTGCCCGCAACCCTGGCTTGTGGCCTGACAGGGAACTAAACTGGTGATCGCAGACCAGCCTTCAATCCATTGAGCCACCAGACAGGACAAACTCTATTCTGTTTAAAAACTATTTTGCTTATTGTAAATCTTTCCACTTTAAAAAATATATTTTAATATCATCTTACCAATTTCTACAAAAAATGTAATCTGGGACTTTAATCGACACTTCTTTGAATTCATCATCCATACTCTTGAGAGGTGTTCCCATGTAAACAATAAGCTCAGTATATCTCTCTAGGTGTTCTTTAATTCTATCATCAATGCTTTGTAGTTTTTGCGTAAAATTTGTACATATATCATTAGATTGATCCTTATTTTAATTATTTGTTGGTACTATACATAGTATTTTTAATTGGAATGACAGAGTTTTCATAGCTGGGGTATAGATGTACAGTCGATCTTTTTTGTGTATTGACCTTGTATCCTGTTATTTCTAAACTGCTTAGTAATTTTAGTGGCTGTCTTTATAGATTTTCTGGCACTTTTTTATGTAGATGATAATATCATATTTGAATGAAGGCAGTTCTATTTCTTTCTTTCCAATTCCTATGCCTATAATTTTTACCTTTTTCTTGCTTATTGCACTGTCTAGTACCTGTATAATAAAATGGTGAACAGGTATGATAAAATGGATATCATTTGCCTTTTTCCTGATATTAGGGGGAAGGCATTTTCTTATTTACCTATAAATAAATAGTAGTGGTTACGGCTGCTTTAATGCTACAACTTTAGAGTAGAGTTGTTGCAACAGGGACCTCACAAGCCTAAAATATTTACCATGCAGCACATTGCAGAAAAAGTGTGCTGACTTAAGTTGTTGAACTCATAGGCACAGAGTTGTTCACAGTAATCACTTTTTAATATCTCCATGGGATCAGTCCTGAGTTCCCACTTTCCTGATAGTGGTAATCAGCATCTTATTTACATCTCTCTTTGTCAGTCTCTCTAGGGGTTTATCAATTAAAATTTATTTTAAAAGTCAGCATTTTATTTTATGGATTTTCAATTTTATTGATTTGTACTTTTATTGGTATTATTTCATTTTTCAGCTTGCTTTGGATTTAATTTGCCTTTCTTTATTTTCCAATATTTGAGGATATTTCAGTTATCTTTGTTACTGAGTTCTTACTAAATTATTTTGTAATCAGAAAATCTGATTGCTTTGAGTTCAATTGTTATAAAGTTGTTTTCTGGATGAGAATATGTCAACATAAGAAACATCCAAACCTGTAAGAATTTTTATGAGATTATTTGAGCCAAATTGATGGTGATTGCTGGGAAGCAAAACCTCAACAGATTGAGAAAATATTCTGGAAAATGAAGTTTTTTTCACCTTATTTTATTCATTACAATCAAAGGAGGAAGAATAAAGGGGTTACATGAAATACACTGCTGATAGATTATGAAGGTGGGAGAAAGCAAAGCAGGGAAGCCTTTGAGGCTGATTAAAATGGTAAAACAATAGACACATACATTTTTTACATAAGTGGATACAGGATACTTAACAATCAACAATTAACCCCGTAACAATAACAGTAAGGGGATTTGTGATCTCTGTTCTAGTGTAGTTTTTGTGCCCCAGGGTTTTGGAAAAAAGGGAAGTCACCTGATATTCCAATGGTATGTTATGATAGATGCAAAAAGACAATAGACGGGCTGGATTAAGGTAAAGATTGACTTTTTGTCAAGGAAGATTCTAGTTTAGGGCAATGACTGTCCCTCATGACCTGCTCTTGGTTAATAAGTTTTAATTTCAAACCATCCTTTGAATTTGTAACATTGTCATGCAGGCCTCCCTGAATTTGTCAGGTTTCACATGTGACCACTTTTTGTACACAAGTATAATCAATCTTGGCCAATGTTCCATGTGTAAGGGTATATTATGTTTTTCTTGGGTGGTTGCCTTATATATGTCAGTTGGGTCAGTTTGATCAATTGCAGTGTTCATATCTTTTAACCCTTGCTGCTTTTGTGTACTTTGTATATAAATTACTAAGAGTAGTGATTTTTTCAACTAATATTATGGATTTGCCTTTTAGAGCTGTCAGTTTTTGTTTTATACATTTTAGAGCTGTTTTGATAGACACATACTCAGTTAGTATAGTTATGTGTTTTTGACAGATTTTCCCCTTTGTTGTGTTGTGATGCCATCTTTATATTGGGAAACATCCATGGTTTTAAAGTATATTTTGTGTCATATAAATATAGCCAGAAAGCAACTCTAGCTATATATTTTTGCTATATCTTTTAGTATACCTGATAGAGGAACTCAAGAGCTAAAAATTTTAGCTTCAGTTATAGGTAATAGGTTTACCTGATTAATTCATGTGGAAAGCTGTTATTCCAGGAACTGGAATGTATGACCCTTGACAAGCAATTCAACTTTTGTGCCCAGAGGGTCTGCAAGCAATTGAGATGGTATCTGATCTGAGCCATTGTGTTCCAGAAAGCAAATGTCAGTGACTCAGATAAAGAATTGTTGATTAGCATATTACTGGAGCTCAGTTCTTCATAGTAGCACAGTAAAAAATTACAGATGAGCAAGACAAAAGTGGATGAGTGAGAAATAAGAGTTTTATTAGTATATCAAGGAAAAGAAAGGGTGTGCCGAGAGTAATGAGAAAAGCATGAATCTCTTGAGTCTGCTGCCTTAAGTACATGTGTGATTGTATTAGTGTAGGGTCAGGTTCCATATTAATTGACAGTTACTTTGGTTATATAATTTATTCTCTTCTTGCATGCCCTTATTCATAATTTTCCTTGAGTGTCCACATGGGTGGATAGATGAGGTGTAAAACTGCAATGAAGTTTTGCTATTTCACAATGAGAATGGTTAACTGAAACTATTTCAACTATTTGTCTTGGGTTAACAAGGGCAGTGGTCTAACCTTCCACCTGCCGATCATTTTTAGCTGCCTCCTAACATTCCCCTCTCAAGCAATAAGAACCCAAATCTTTGTGGACTACTGGGGTGATGATGGCTCTGGCTTTTTCCTGCTGGAGAGGAGAGTTGGTTATAATCTTGGGTTCCCATGCTTGCTAACTGTTAGTGGGAAGAAATGAAGGGAAGTGTCTATCCAATGGTCCATGATAGATAGTCAAGGACTGTGGTCCCAGAGGCTGATATTCTTTTGTAACAATCATTTGTAATTTTATGACTGTTATTCTGGAAGAAATTAATTTAGTTAATAGATTAATTATCATTGTTTCAAACATTAGTATATTAGAAAGATTAGTAGGGGAGCCAAAAAAACGAAGGAATAGAGATGTGAGCCATGACCTTGAAACCGAAATGAAGTTGATGTTTTAATTTTGGATGTGATTCAAGGATACCTTGAATGTTCTGTTGTACTTGTCCTGTTGTGATTTGTTGACATAGAAGCAACACTGCTCTTTAAGAGGTAGACACATGTCTCTTTCCAAGGCAGTGAGGAGATCTAATGCCCTTCAATTCTGGAGGGCAACCCCTGCTAGAGAGTTTGTCTGATCCTGGAGGAATGCTGAGGTCTCCCATTTTAGCTGGTGCTCAGTAGCATCCTGGGATAGACAATGGTGGGTGTGTAAGGAGGATCTCCCTACTACCTTTCCTATAGCCAAGAGTATGCCTATAAGTGATATTGAGGGAGTAAGAATACACGTCCTCTTAAGTGTCTTTGTGCCCTTAATGGGAATGGGACAGTGGCATTTTCCTAGGCAATGGAAACATCAGGAAGGATGTAACCAAGGGAGAAAATGTCCCTTCACTGTGAAGCTAGGGGAGTCCAATAGGCCTTAGACCCACAAATCTAGTGTACCCCTGATGGTGGGAGTAGTTCTGCTGCCAGGAAATTGTCAACATGTTCAATTGGGTTTCAGAGGTATATTTGCCATTAACTAGTTGTTGGTTTTTGAAGATTTGGTCCCCCACTACTGGATTCCCGGGGCCACTAGAGAGGCTGCTACTAGAGGATCAATGGTAGGGTTGTGGAACTGGGTATTGTTTATGAACTCAATAAAGATAGAATGGTTTTTTGAACCAAATTCCCCAGTCTAGCTACTAGGGAATTACAAAAGAAAGTGGTACAGGGTCTGTTTCCTGTGGAAGAAAGTGGTTAACTTTAAAGGGAGATATGTCATGACAATAAGCCTCTTTTTGGTGAGTAAGGACAGATTAGGAATGACAGCTTCAGAAAGCAGGTGCGTAAGAAGTTTGTCTGATCTCCTGGATTAGGAATTCCTCTGGAGATGTATGGTGTTACAGTTAGAGAAATTCCATAAATAGTATTAGTACAAGAAGGATCTGGGATTTGGAAAACTGTAGACACTGACTGTCAGAAAGCCCTCCTACAGGTGCTCCCTGAGGCATTACCAATGATGTAACAGTGATAGCTGACCTGGAAATGGTTGATTATGTGAGAAAATAGGGCCCCTTGAGGGGAGCACTGACAGCTGATAGAGAAAGTCGTGGGTAATTGTTTAATGAAATTTTGCATTGTGAAAACACCCCTGAATTGGAGTGTAGAGTTCTCTGGTCAAGAGTGGTGGAAATATTTCCCCATTGATATAGGGCTACAGGTTGGACATATCCCCTGCTGTGGTTGGAAAGGCAGAACCTGCAAGAAGTATTTGGCCTTAGGAGTTGGACTGTATGGTTTGACAGATCAGAAGCAGTCTTGTTACCAAACACACACATACAGGTTCATTATGTCTGCTGCCAGAGGAAATATGTCTCTCAATACCAGAGATTTGTGAAAAGGAAAGGAAAAAATTATTTAAAGCTATAGAGACTTAAAGTAGTGACCCAATGTCCCCATTAAAATATCAAAGTCCTTCTGGATACCCACAGCCACCCACAGTGCTTCCTTCTCCCCCTGCCCTAATTTGGGGTACTGTAACTCAGTAAAAGAAGCACATGTCCGTGTTTCAGGCCACTGGCACCATCAGCTGTGTCATCATCCAGGCAGGATCTCCAATTAATCCAAAGCCATGTGGCACCCTCTCATGGCCTCTTGGCAAGAGTTCTTTCACCCTTCTTCCAGGCAAAGTCTCTCCTGCTTCCCAGGCCACACAGCCAAAGGAAGCACCCTGAAGCTGCATGGTTCTCTTCTACCAGAGCTTCAGGGGTCTGCACTCTGGCCAAAACCGCATGGTTCTTTCCTTCATCAGAGCTGTGGGGAGGGTTGGATCACCACTCTGCCAAAGCCGAGTGGCGATTTTCTGCTAAAGCTGCATAATGGTTCCCCCTACAAAAGCTGTGGGGGCCCCCACTCTGGCAAAGCCTCATGGCTCCTTCTCCTTCACATGGTTGCAGGGGTCCCTACTCTGCCAAAAGCATGTGGCTTTCTCTCCTTCACTCCACAGCTCCGTGGTACACTCTCCTGACATGGCTGCTGAGTCTGGGTTTTAAATCCCCGAGCCAGTCGTCCTCTGCAGCCCCATTTCTGACTCCTCCCACAATTAGCTACACTTGCCAGCATTCCTGTATCCATCCAGCTTTACTGGGCTGCCACTGTGAGTCTGGGCAGGTGTGGCCCCATGGTGTGGAGCCAATCTTCTCCAAGCTCTCACTCAGGTGCTGTATCCTGGGAGAACTGCCTCCCAGTTAAGTCTTGATGGGGAAGTCCCTTTCCATCCTCCTGGCTCAGAGTGTGGCCACAGCTATTTAACATATCTATGCAAGGAGTTAAAGGTTATAGCTATGTTAAATGACCATGCCAGAGGTTACCTGCAAAGCCAGTTACTGTACAAAACAGCTCTCAATGGCCCTGCTCCATTTGTCCCTTCCCCCAACTCAGACCTGTTGACGTGTGGTGGTGGGGATGTGTGAGGACATGTTATATTTCTTTCTAATATTTCCTAGACACCTTGAGTTCTGGATCCCATTCTAAATCCCTTTTTGGGGCCCCTCTCTTAGATGCACCCTGTAACAGTCTCAGACTGAGACTGGGTGGGAGTAAATAAGAGAAAAGAGAAAAGAGAGCAGTCTCCTTACTGAGCTAAGAAAGATGCTCCCAAAAGAGGATTTTGAGATCTAGCATCTCACAGGAATATGTGGAATGGAATCATTTTGTCATTCTGCTGCCTTGGCCAGCTCTTTCCATGGCTTAACTCAGGAATGGTGGATCCTGCTGGAAATACTTGGGAGCTTGATGGCTGTTGGAGAGGACATAAGAACAGGGAGAGACCCTTTTCATGAGGGTTATAGTTGGGAATTGGGGGAACCATCTTTCCAAACTTTTATTAAAACCTGTGCTTCCAGCCCTGGTTGGTATAGCTCAGTGGATTGAGCATGGGCCTGCAAACCAAAGGATCATGGTTTGATTCCCAGTCAGGACACATGCCTCAGTTGCAGGCCAGTTCCCAGGAGGGGACACACAAGAGGCAACCATACATTGATATTTCTCTCCCTAACCCTTTCCCTCTAAAGATAAATAAATAAAATCTTAAAAAAAAAACCCAAAACAAAAAAAACTGTGCTTCTGAAGGGTACAATGGGGTAGCTGAGTCCTGGCTAGGTTTTTGTCACAGGCCAGAATCCTTAAGGGTGATTTGAAACTGACCTACTGTTTGTACATAGGCTTCTAAGAAGGAAGTCTTCATGTCTACTAGGAGTTCTGAATATAGGAAGAATGAGCCATATAAGGCCTCAAAGGGACTGAACATTGGCTGAGGCATGGGGGCTATTCTAGTCTGGAGTAAGGCAATTGGTAGAGCCTCCTTCCAATTGAGAGAAGTTTCTTGAGTAATTTTTCATTACAAATTCAAAACTTCTGTAAACTTCTACAACCTTCACAAACCTTTTTGCAACTTTCACAAACTTTTCTATCTATTCAGGAATAACCATCTTTAAAATAACTCACTTTCAATATCTGTCCTTCAAAATTGCATCTCCATGCATTATGCCTTTCTATTAATAAAACCATACAATATCTTTCCAATTTAATTTAAAATTTTAACTGTTAGAAAACCTCAATTTCTAAAGGTGACCAAAAAGTAGCAACCAGCATTCCCTAGATTGACTTTTACAAACACATTTCATGACCTTTAGAAACACAAGTTCCTCTACTGGTAAACACGCTCTCGCTTTCATAAAAAACACCTCCAATAAAGCACAAGACATTTATTGGCAGATCCAAATCCACTCTACAGCTTCTTTGTAATAAAAAGCAAAAAAAAAAAAGGTGAACTTGAGACTTATCTATCATTTCATATTTTGTGTTATTTCAAAACATCTAGATATTTGATAACTTTTACAAGAGTTGACTAGTTTAGAAAGGAATAACTGATATAAATTAAATTGAGTTGCATAGATATAACTAGGGTTTTTCCCCTTTTGTTAAGAATTATCTCTCAAAATTTGTATTTTAATAGATGGCCTAGACAAGAGTGCTTGGAGAAAACCAAGTATTTGCATTTCATGGATATAAAGAAAGAAAAGCTAGCTTCTTCCAGAAGGATTTTGGTTTTATAAAGTCAATTACTTGTAAGTATTTTGAAATGAATAGAGGAGGTTTGGGAAAAACAAAAGGATTTGATGGGCTTTGATATTCTGGAGCCACACCTCTGTCCTTGTAAAGTCTTCATTTGTAAAACAAAGTTATTGTTTATACCTGAATAGTTGGGTTGCCACTCAAATATTTCTAAAGGGCTTGGCAAGGTACCCCATTATCTCATACTGCTAGATCATTGGCATACCCATGAAGGAGTAAGGGTATTCAGGAAATCTCTAGCCTACACTATGAACATTTGGAGTGGGGACCTTGATGGAGGGCCGTGCATTATAATTATTCTAGTGCCTAATAATTGAAAGAGATCACTTCTGAGCAGAGGGGTAGGACACTCAAGAAAAGAATTAGTGAAGTAATACCCATCATCCCTGGGACAGCCCAAAGGAAGGAAGTATTTTTTGGCTGTAGGCTTTTGGGTTACCCCTAGGATGGTGCAGGACTATGATAAGGCTCCAGAAAAGAAAGTAAGGACAGAGTAGGTGGCCCCACTATCTAATAAGAAAGTCACTGTCCTATCTGCCACATCTATGTGTACCCTAGGCTCCAGTCCAGTAATGGTGACCTCTTGAGGCAGGGTTGGCTGGATTTCATAACTTTAGTCCTGGTCCACCATCAGCAAGGCAGTTGTGGACTTGGGCCCAAGAGTTCTCTGACTCAAGGGACAGAGAACCACCCAGTGGCTTGCCTTTTTGCACTTGTAACATGGAACTTGGGGTGGCTTGTCACGATTTGGACATTCCTTAGCCCAGTGCCCTGCCCTCTGGCACATGGCACTTCGTGTTCTTTGAAGTGGACTGGGAAGGGCTTATGGAGTGTATTCCTGATTGTCCTGCAAAAGTGGCTAGAAATTGGGCATGGCTAGAAATTGATCATGCCTCGTCTCCTTCCTCTTCTCCTCCTGAGCCACAGCCTCCTTCTCCTGGCCCCAGTTGTACAAGACTGCATTGGTTGTAGTTAACATTTCATCCAAGAAAACTCCAGGCTCCTGAATGAGCTTTTGTAAATTTCTTTCACTATCATAGGCTGATTGAGTCAAAAATTTGTTTTTCAGTATTACCTGGCCCTCATGTGATTCTAAATCTAGATTGGTGTGCTTGATGAGTGATTCTCTTAGCCTTTCTAGAAATGTGGTGAGGTTTTCATCTGGACCCTGACTAAAAGCAGAGATCTTGCAATAGTTAATGGCCTTCTCATGGTCGGCCCTAAGTCCCGCTTTAATGTAGAGTAGGAAATGATTCTTTTCCCACTTCTGGGAAGAGGTTTTATGGTCCCATTCAGGATCCATTGGTGGGACTGCTGTTTCTCCTATAGGGTATTCACTATCTGATAAATGTAAGTTGTTAACAATTTTTCTGGCCTCCTTTATTACTCTATCCTTCTCAATATCTAATAGAGTGTGCCCCAAGACAATCATAATATCCTTCCAATTTAGCTCATAAGCCAAGTTAAGGTGTTGAAAG
>PVKM010050772.1:0-10634 GCA_004027735.1 Carollia perspicillata
ATGAACAATGATGATGTCACTGTACTAGTCACTGGGGACGGTAGATGCCATTGAGTGAGCATGTACACTGTGTGGCTGTCACATTCAAAATGACTGAGCAAGTAGAGCAACAAATCTGTATCAAATTATGTGTTAAGCTTGAACATTCCTTCGTGGAAACCATTTGTATGATTCAGAAGGCTGCAGCTATGGGCAACTGGTGATGGCAGCTTCATCACAACAATGTGCCCACTCATGCTTCACATTTTATGCAGTCTTTTGACAAAACATAAAACCATCCAGGTGAGTCAGCCCTCCTATAGCCCAGAGTTGGCGCCCTGCAACTTCTGGCTTTTCTGAAAACTAACCTCACCTTTGAAAAAGGAAAGAGATTTCAAACCAATGATGAGATTCAGGGAAATAGGACATGGCAGCTGATGGTGACTGGGAGAATTGTGTGAGGTCCCAAGGTGCCTACTTTGAAGGGGACTGAGGCATCATTGTCCTGTGTACAATGTTTCTTGTATCTTATATCTCTTCAATAAATGTCTCTATTTTTCATAGTACATGACTGGATATGTCCTAGACAGACCTCATATATACTATATTTTTTCCTTACATGCATACAATAAAGTTTAATTTATAAATTAGGCACAGTGAGAAATTAATAGCATAGAGAGAGCAATAGTACAAAATAGAACGATTAATGTCCTGAAAGGTACATGAATGTGCTCTCTCTCTCTTAAAATATCTTGCACTGTACATTCAGTGTGGATATTCTGTGCACAGGGATGGTTTGCATTCCTGGCAGGACAGAGAGAGGTGGTGCAATATTTCATTAAGGTACTCAGAATGGTGAGCAATTTATGAATTTTTTATTTCTACAATTTTCTATTTAATAGTTTTGGATTGTAGTTGATAGCAAAAAACAGGAACTGCAAGAAAAGAAACTGCCAATAAAGGGGGCCCAATTCTCCTTTGCAAATCTAGTCACAGTTAATACCTGCAATATATTATATATCAAGATTATTTTGAAACTCTAGGGTTAAATGTGAGGAGTAAACTATATATCAGTCAGTGATGTTTTAAGACCTTTCAATAAAGCTACATAATATGTATATTGCTTTAAATATTATAAACTACTGTTTTATTTTATTTACCTGTATAGCCTTAGTAACTGATGCATAACATAGCTCAGTAAATGCTTCTTGAATAAATATAAGAACATTTCCACACTTTATTTCACTCATTTTTAAAAATAATAACCAAGTGAATTGTGTATTATTACCAGTTCTTAGTTTTTTGGGTGAGTTAAGCAGTCTGATTAAGACAACAGGAGTTGCGAATGTCATCCTGTGACAGATGCAAACTTGAACACATTAAGTTCTCTAACCTCAAAACAAAATCAGGGCTGTTTCCACCACAATTTGCAGCCTCTCTCTGGAGAGAATATGGCCTAATCTGTAAAATACTAGACTGCACACCAAATACATGCAAACACAGCCTTACTTTTTCATTCTAGAAAAACACTGTAAAATATAATTTTTAGATACCTTTCATTACCTTGTTTCAAAGGTTTAAGGACATTCAAGGGTACAGGTATGCTAAGTAGAAATAGAATGAAAAATCCTTTTAATTATAACTTGGATAAGACTTCTCTCTGGAAACTCACTTAAGAAGAAAGGATTCTGTATTTACATATAATTGTTCTGTGTGATGTTTGACCAAAAGGAAATGAAAAAAACTGGTATATACTGTTTTAATGTATGCAAACATCCTTGAAACAATATTAAATTGGATGCTTATTTAAATTCAGCTGCAGCAAATTCACTCTGTTTCATGAAGTTATAATTTCTGACCCAAGAACTTACTGTAAGGTCAAAACACTGTAGAATAAGTGTTTAAAATAATACAAGATTTTTTTTCTAGGTTGCAGAACCATGAAATAATGAGATTGTGAGGCTTAGGAAATCACCAACACAGAAAGCCAAGGTCTCTAGTCACACTAATGCAAAATGTTTGAGGAAATTGAGTGAAAAAATAATTTCTATGAATATATCTGTAGTCAGGGTGGTGGAATTTTTGATCACCGTAAAGAGTAGTTGGTGAAAATAATCATTGTGCCCAGGATGCTATCTTACAGGGAGACACTCTTCCAGCTTTATCAGGGAAGCCAGTAACATGCAGGACCTGCTTTCTGCTCTCAATCTGAGACGGAGTCCCTGCAGAAGCAGGGCTTTTGGTTCCAGGGTGAACCAGGAGCCACCTTTGAATACCCTCTTCCTTAATTTGCCAGCAAGGACCAGGTGCAGAGCAGCTGGATGGCTCCACTTAGAACAAGAGCAGGTCCAATAACAATAGTTGACAGCACCAAGTACTAACCTGAATTTCTACTTATTCAAAATTTCTTCCAGCATGGCTTTTTGTACCATGTTTTTGTACTTAATAAGGAAGAACCAAGTACCCAATCGTCTTTCTTTTTTTGTTTAGGTTTATCTTGTCCAAGGTCTTGCCATAAGATAAGACACTTTGAAAATAAAGTAACACAGATACCATTTTTTAAACTCTCAACATATGCTGGAATTTACTCCATAGCAACCTTGGAGAGCAGTTGCACAGCATTTGCTTGAATATATCCTGGTGGAAAAAATCGTGAGGATATGAAGTGGTTTATACCATGTTTTGCTTTTATTGAATATACTGCTGCTCTGAAATTTCTGCCCATTTGTACTGGAAGAGTTCGGGACATGGCACCCCAAAATATATCACTTTAGCACATTGATGATTTTGTTCTGAGGGGATTTAGAAAACTCCTCAGTTTTCTAATGAAGCAGACAGAGACTTTCTCTGAATGCTCGCTCCTTAGCCCCGTAAAGTCAGAACCTCCCCGCAAACATCAATTGTCATCAATCCCCCTTTCAGGAATTTCATCCTCCAGAAAGACTGACTCACCACAGGAGAGGAAGCTGGAAGCTGATATGGCACCCAGACAAACTGTCACAAACTATCACATCCCCATCTATTCTCCTAAGGACCCATTCATCTTTCCTAAATTTATTTATTTTTCCTCAGTTGCCTATATTCTCCCTACTCTTCCCGTATTAAGATGATTAATAAGTTCCCAAATCTCACTGATGTTTAGGTATTTACCCTTCTGTTTCCTGTGATGCACCTATGCACATAACATTTAAAAAAAGTAAATTTATATACCTTTTCTTCCGTTAATCTGCCTGCTGTCAGTTTATTTCACAGACTAAGTCATCAGTTTCAGGAAGATAGAGGAAAAGGTTTTCCTTCCCTACATTCCTAATTTCATTCTTTTAAGAGCACTGAAGCATTCTTTTCCTTCATCGAATGATGAGAAAACAAAACAAAACAAAAATACACAAAATAACTAATATTTGTAAAAGCACTTGGAATACTACTTGGCACTTAGTAAGTTTCTGATAAAAGTTAGCTATTGTTATCACTAGCTGCCTGATTTGAGGCAAGGTACAAAGTGTTCTTAAGCCTCAGCTTCTACTGTAAAATGAGGATTCATTCTAGAAATATTTAGGAGTCTAATAAGGATTAACTCTTATGTGAGGCATTGAATGTATGAATAGCTATTTCACATTGGTTTTAGAAAGGCTGAGTGAGGTGATAAATTTTAAGTGCTTAATAGTATGCTGCTGGTCAGTAAGTACTCAGTAAACTGTTAGCTGGTGACAGGGAATTGTAGTGGTAGTCATGGAAAAATAATGTATTGCTGGGATACAAATTCAATGAAAAAACTACTAAAAAACAAGGTCAAGCAGAAATACAGGAAAGAAATCTGAGAAAGGGTAAAGGACAACTGTGGAACTACAGAAGGACATGCAGGATATGATTTTCCCTGGTGGAGGACCAATGATCACAACCCAACTTCCAGATTTTGGTAGCAGTTTGGAGTGGAAATCCAGAATAGAATTAAAGGTGTGATGGAAGTGACAGAAACGGGATATTCCTAAGTGGTAACAGCAAAACTGGAGGTAGAATGTAATTGAAGACATCCAAGTACACAAGCACAACAACAACAAAAAGCCCACCAATGATGTGAAAATTCTGATTAAAATAATGTAGAGGGTGTTGGTGGGCATTGAGGTTCTTATATTCACGTGAGACAGGAGAAAGGAAATCTTAATTCAGCATCACTTGTGAGACAGACTTTACTCATCCATCATATCTTCTTTTCTACTCTTGATGTGGTCACTGTATCCGTGAATCCTGGAACTCTGTTACGGTTTCTGTCTCTTCCACAGTGCTTAAGACAAAGAACCTTTGGACAAAAGAGCATGGGGTGCATGAGCTAGACCTAAGGTGGGAGGGGTTGGAGAGGTTCAGCTTCCTGTTAAATGAATGATTTTGAATGAATACATTTGTTGAATGAATGAATGAACCAAGAGATAAGTACTCTTAGATACCTTTGTCTAATAGTAAGAGCCCAGGATTAGGAAACAAGAGCCATGGTGCTTATTTGAATTCTGGAATAAGTAATTATAAAACTTTTTCTCATCAGAGAATTATATTGAATTAGGTGTTAATTATCAAATAAACATATGATGTTATATATATGTGCTCTTAAAATGTCTCATCCATACAAAGAGTATCTTAGTAGGTAATACCTCAGATGATTTGAATTACTAAATTAAAAACAGAAAAGAAGGTAACGGACTGTCTAATCACCGGAGAACCACTATAATCTATAATGGTAGCATCTAGGGACAGATGTAAAATCGGTGATATAGATTAACTGTGCAGTATTTTTTAGCTTCAAACGGTGGTGATAAATATTCACAGACACAATTAGAAAATATCAAATCCTGTCTACCTCATAAATCTTAGAAAAGTGTCTATTATTACAACTAAATATTAACTATTCAATAAATTTACCAAAAAATACCCCTTTCTCCCTCCCTCTCTTTCTCTTTCTCTTGCTTCATTTTCTGTATTTTTGTCAGTCTCAACCCTACCCAAATGCCGTGGTGCCTAAGATTTTCATCATTATTCACCCTCAATACACTAAAAATGTATGTGTGTACCTTTGTTGGAGCCATTAATTGGTACTACTAGTAGAAATCTGGGACACTGTGTTAGGGAATTCCATTTTGGCGGAGAGAAATGTAAATGGATCAGAATGATTGGCAAATAAATATTACTGTGCTCCTTGATTTTTTATTTCTGTTCTCCTTCCAGTTTTGAGCATTTTGAGGCCATATGAGTCTCAATCAAAGCAGAGAAGAATGCTTTGGCCTATGTGTGCTCAACCTGGCATCAGAATTGTTGAGCTCATACAAATAACATATATTTCTCCAGCTAAATAAGTTTATTCAGCAACAACATGGAGCCTAGTGGTGAACTATGAGCATGTCCAGAGAAACAAAAGATAGAAACACTTTTTTATGGACTTGCAGGGGCTGTTATAAATGAAGAGTTCTTAGGATGAAACTAAAATTTTGAGGTATAGTGACTTTTTATTGGCTGAATTATGGCCAGCTCCCACTTGGCGAGGGGGAATCTTTTTTCTTTCCTGCTAAGGTAGGCTTTCTATCAGAGATGCAAGGTACAACTCTTCTTCCTGTTGGGGCCAGGAGTGTGCCCTGAGTGACAAGTGCATGCGAGTTCCCTCTTCTAGTCTCCCTGTTCCATTTTAAATGAGGTTTCTGTTTATTAATTTTTACAAATAGTAAAGTTTTAGGCATTCGGGGGCAAACATCAGGTAAACTGTATTGTGGTGTGCTATGAGAAATATGTACTTCTCCAAAAACTGTGGCAGAGAATTGGGGGATTTAGAATTAACCGTCAATATTAGTACTCTTTATTGTTAAGTTTTTGTTTTTGAGACTGACATCAAAAATTTTCCCAGCTTACCCTGTGATCCTGCGATCATTACTTGCAATGACTTTTTACAAAGGGCAACTGTCAAAGCATTACTCCACCCACAAGTTGTAGCTCACAAAGTGATGGCCCACAGGCTCCAGAAGTGGAGATAAAACCAAACAAACACATAAATTTCTTTTAAAATATAATTTTAACTTCACTTGATCATAAGAGGGAACATTGTGGCCATTGGAGTAAGAAATAAAGCAATAGTATGAAAACTTTTATATTTGCTCATTTTTAGGTAAAAGAATAAGGGCAGGAGATTTCTCTAGCACTGGCACTGTGATGTGGCTTCACACAGACAGACTCAGTTCATGCTGTGTTTCTGACAGTTTCACAGATTCTGTGTCTTGCTTGAAAATCTGAGCCTGCAAAGAAGCTTTGATGGCATGGTTACATTCCTCCTTTGAGGACATCATTCCTCTCAGGGCAGTTCCTGCTGGTAATTTAACATGGGCGTTTTTGCATTGTAGGTGTTTCTGCAGGATGACCTAGCTAACCTAGTGGGTATGGATGAATTCTGTAGAGGGCTCCAGAGGGCAGTAGGACACCTTCATTCTGAAACCAGGGGCTAAGCTGGGTGACATTCAAAAGCAAGAGGATGAAATCCCATGAAGCAAGTCACAGTGGAGGGCACGGTCCTCATAATTCAACAACATCACACATAAATATAGTGTGCCCTAGTGCTCAGTGCGTTAATGAGTACATAGGTCCTGAAGTAATGTAGACAATCAAATGTGTGAAAAGCTGTTCTCACGGGTAACTCCACACAGGATTAGAAGGAAAAAGAGACAGAGTGCCCAGAGATGATCCCTTTGTCAGTCCCAATCACATGTTACTGAAATAAACTATTTGCCTGTTTCCAAAATAAACTGTTAATTTCTTTTGGATAGGCTGTTTGTTTCATCAGTTTATTTGTACCAATTCTGGTACATAATAGACATCCAAAATATTCTGATTTTACTAATCAAGAAACACAAAATAACACATAAATTGATTTAGGATAAATGTGAAAATAAATTATTTGACAAATGATATTGATATAAGTAATTCATCATAGAAAAATATGAGTTGGCTATGTTGCTTATGCAAAAATGGATTTCAGCTAAATTAAAGATTTAAATGAAATACTGTGACATTAAAACAAAACTAGAAAGAAATGTCAGTATTTGATTTGGGGCAGAAAGTTTTCAAGAATTTTCTATGCATTAACGCACCGACAAACTCCAAAACAACCACAAAATGTAATAAATAAGCACAAAAAATAAAAATTGGAAAGTAAAAATTGCAATAATTAATAAATGATAAATTGAAAATATAACACATGAAAGGTCAACACTGGATAGTGTGTAAATTAAGTGAAGTAAATATCCCAGTAGAAAAAATAGGCTACGAGACACATAATTTTCAAGAAACGCAAAAGATTGATGATCATGCTTTAAAATGTAATCTCTGGTTCTCCAGGCTACTGTTAATTAAGGTCCTCAGTCCTTCTCAGGAAGCTGAGGTCTGGGTGGGGTGGGTCCTCATTGACCCAGCAACCAGCAGCACTCCCAGCAGCCCTCACTTAGCACTTACTCACGCCATGGCCACTGTCTCAGAGTTTGCCTTCTTCTGCTTGGGCCTTATCCTGTGCGATGAGGTGACAGTGACAGTGACAAAGGATAAGATGAATGCCTTCATTAAAGCAGATGGTGTAAATGTTGAACCTTTCTGGCCAGGCTTGTTTGCAAAGGCTCTGTCCACCGTCAATATCAGGAGTCTCATCGGCAATGCAGGGGCTGGCGGGCCTGCCACAGCAGCAGATAGTGCACCAGCGGGAGGTCCTGCCCCCACCACTGCTGCCCCAGCAAAGAAAGAGGAATCTGAGGAGTCTGATGATGACACGGGCTTTGGTCTTTTTGACTAAACTTCTTTTGCAACACATTCAATAAAAAGCTGAACTCTGAAAAAAAAGTAATCTCTTTAGTAATCAAAGAAATAAAATTTTAAATAAAACTTATTTTTACATATAAATTTTTTAAAGAGTTGAAACATAAGATATCCAGTGGTAGTTGGAGCACAGTGAAATGGGCTACTTAATATGCAGCTAGTAGGAATGCACCTTTTGTGAAGGCAGTTGCCTATTATATAAATTAGGAATTAAATTGTCCATAGCAAAGCTAAAGTGGTAGTGACTGAAACAATTTAGGTGTTTATTTTCTCACATAATGAGAAAACTGAAGATGGAAGATCTGGGGGTAGTATGGAAGCTCCATGATAACACACTCTCTCACTCTCTCCCTCCCTCCACAACACTTGCTCTGTGTGCACCACATCCAGCCATTCCTTGTCTGCTGTTTATTTTCCATGTGTAGTTGCTAAAACTCCAAGCCTGTGACAATTTTTTTCTCACATTCTAATGCTAAAAGCAAAAAGGAACAATGGCAAGAATGTCAGCCTTCTTTTAACAGAACTTTTCCACAGGTCCATCTTCAGTCAGGTTTTGCTGCCAGAGCTCCATCACAGTACAGCCTGCAGGCATGATGGAGAGGCAAACTGGGGAGACAATTAGCAGCCCCTACCAAAGTCTCAAAAGTTCATGCATATCCAACCCACCAATATCTCAATATCACTGATCAATTAGATAATCAGACACACAGAGGTGCACAACCTGGTTGTGAGTATTTGAAACACAGTTTATTCTTGCATTATTGTGTATTAATTATCATATTTTTGTTGGTATTACGATTGTAAGCCTACTTTTGCTCAACCCTGTGTATTTTTAAAACAGTCCTTTATTAATATGTTATTGAAAGTAGCAGTTATGAGAGTGAAAAGCTAGAAACAATGTGCCCTGGCCAGGTGGCTGAATTAGAACATCCCCCCGATAGACTAAGGTTGCTGGTTTGATACTCGGCTGGGGCACATACATGCGTTGTGCAGTGAATGCATAAATGGGTGGGGCAACAGACTGATGTTTTTCTCTATCTCACTGAAATCGATAAAAAATACTAGAAACAATGGGATTGTTTAATTATAATGTAATGGTTAATTTATACCCACACTATTCATATACTAAAATATGGTTTACAAATATTTTAGCAAATAAAGTGAAAAAAACTGTATAATATTGTAGGGAAAAACCTTAAATCTCTACTTATAAATATTTACACACATATGCAAAATGTCTCATATAACACGTTAACAAGCGTTCATTACTGATTTGTAAAGTTGTGTCAATTTTTATTTACTTATCTTGGCTTATTTATGTTTTCAAATATTATGCAATTATATTACATGGTGGGGCAAAAGTAGGTTTACAGTTGTTTGTATGAAAAACAATACAATAATTTTCAATAATAGTACAAGCATAAACTGTGTTTCGTGTGCACAAAACTATAAGGCTATGTTTGCCTCACTCTGTATTTGGGTGTCAAACATGTATTATAGATACATTCCTGATGAAAATTTGTCACTGTTTATAACAGAAACAGTTCAATTGGAATTTCCAGATATGTGTTAGAATGTATATTGGCCACTTTTGTGGAGGCCTATTTGAGATTTATCTTTATCTTGAAATGCCATCCTTGTCACCTGCTTGACAAGCTATTACTTTGTTCCCTGGGCACACAGCATCCTCTAATGATGAGACCAGCTATGCCCTCCCATGGATGGCCCTTGATTTAGCCTTGTGACCTCAAAATATTGAACATTTTATGCATGATTTGTTTTTCAATTGTAAAATAATTATACTTAATATAGCATGAAGTGCCTGTGTTTTAATTATTTGTAATATAAAAATGCAATTTGTTGAAAAGCTCATGAATAAAGAATATATACTTTAAAGTGAAATATTACTTTATCAATGACAAAATCTAAATATTTTTGAAAACAGTAAAAAAAAGTGACAAACTCAGGTGGGAAGATGTATCGAAATACATTAGTGAGTTTTAAATAAATAAATAACTGATAAGAGAGTAATAATTAGGCAAATTTTTTATTTTATTTAAATGTGAAAAATAAATTCAATTATATGCATATAATATAGCTTGTGAGATTTTACAAATTACATTTAGAAATTTTTGTACTTTCTTTTAAGATTTTATTTATTTATTTATTTTAAGAGGGGGAGAGAGAGAGAAAAAGGGGGAGACAAACATCAATATGTGGTTGACTCTGACGTACCCCTCACTGGGGACCTGGACCACAACCCAGGCATGTGCCTTAACTGACACTCAACCACTGAGCCACATTGGCCAGGGCTAGAAATATCTTGTATTTTAGAAAGATATAAATATTGAAAGCCTTATAATTAAAAGAGTATGTTTTATTCAGTAAGAAGAATATATCGTTGGAAGATCATATGAGACTCAGTAATGATAATAATAAAGATGGCACGTGTTTCAACATTTTAGAGGTGTTTTGAAAAAAATTGTTTGAAGGACAATTACTGATATTTTAAAAGCTTTCATTTTTTGTTGTTGTTCATTTACAGTTGTTCCCATTTTTCCCTCATTACTCTCTCTGCCCTACCAACCCCAATCTCTCACATTCAATCCTCCCTTAAACCAGGTGTCTTTGTCCATGGGTTCTTTATAAAGAAAGGTTCCTTGACGACCCTTCCCTTTCTTTGCCCCACTATCCCCTGTCCCCTTCCCTTGTGGTTACTGTGAGTATGTTCTTTATGTCCATGTCTCTGGTTCTATTTTCATTGCTTGCTTGTTTTGTTAACTAGGTTCCACTTATGGGTGAGATCATATGGTATTTGTCTT
>PVKM010050773.1:0-10629 GCA_004027735.1 Carollia perspicillata
AAATCAATCTTTTTAGTCAAGTCTAGGGAACCCAAATGGGTAAATGCTTTGAAATTACCTCTGGAGATGAAATTAATACTAAAACCTTTTTTCTTTTCTTCCTTTTTTTTCCTTCTGTGCTTGGTATTTGCTATTTTTGTTATGTCAGAAAGCCCAGTTCAAATATGAAGCATTTGAGTTTTAATACAGGCAAAAATCATATAAAATACTCATACTTAGGGGCAATAGCCAAAAGCAAAAACATTTCCTGACTCACTGGTAGCCTTCCTGATCATTCATCCAAAATGGACACATCCTTTCATTCATATCACCTGGCCTGATCTACCAATGCCAAACTGAACACTTGAGGGCAATCATCTGTCTTTTATTTGCAATTTTTAGGAGAGAGCTCACATTTTAACTTCTCAGTACAAGCAAGGTTTTTTGCTTTTATATTTAGTCAATGTGTGGGTTTTGCAGAGCAACTTCTGGATTATCAACCCTGCCCGGATTATCCCACCCTTATCCAGGTGGATATCGAAGAACAAGGCAGGTACTCACGCCTGCTTCATGTTTGAGTACCTTCCAGCATCCTGTAAGCTGCAGCCATCAGATCAGATCAGGAACTCTGGGCTGTGTAATACAGTTGGTCACCTCGGGAGGGTCTGTGGACTGCCCATGGTGGTGCCCTCTCATAGATCTACTGATTTAGAATTTGGGAGGTGGTAGCTGGGCATGTGCATTTTGGAGCAGCTCATTGTACTGTGACACACTCCTGTGGTGAAGAGACGTTGATGCTGCTGCACAACTATACCGTAAACCCTGAAAATATGTCATTGGCAATACTCCTGTTCAATGGAGATGAAGGCATCATCTGTGGTTTCTAACTCAGAATGGCATTGCCTATGGCAGGTGGAAGGGAATCAGGCTCTATGAACAGGAAATAGTCATTCAGCCTTAAATCACTCACTCAGGAAATATTTTTTTAGGTGCCTGTTACATGTTACAAGCATTCGGGATTCACTACTGAAGCCACAAACATATGCTCAGTCTTCTTTCTCCAAAACTCCTTTCTTATCCATTCCCTTTTTTCCTAAGTAATTGACCTATGAAGACATAAGTCAGGAAATGCTGTCTCATTTCAGGGAACCTCTAGGTGGAAATAAAGATTAACTCTGTAGAGCTCACCAGAATCCTTAGCCTGCTGCTGGCATCTTAGTATTATACCGTATATAAATCTTCTCATTATTTATAGCTTACTTGTGTGTGTCCCCCATTAGCCTGAGTATTCATTCATGGAAGTGGTGATGACTTAAAGCCCGGGAAACCTTTGTGTCCCCACTGTTCAGCAGATGGCTTGCTAGCGTTTGCTGAATGACTCACTACTTTTTCTGTTTAGTCGTATAATGAATGGAAATGCGTGCATGGCTGGCATCTTTACATGGTAAAAGCTAAAAGGTCTTCAGGGAAGATGGATTCCAAAGACATAGGGGAGATTTTACCTGTTAACCTTGAACAAGAATTGCAGTTCTTGAACAGGAGACAAGCATTTTTCACCAGTATTACATTTTTTAGACTGAATTAGATTTAAAAGTATATTGGAATTTCAGAACTTTATAAGGGTAAATCTAACATATTAGTTAGTGTGTCTTATATTTTACATATCACATTTGAATTTGGCTCTTTGGTCACTTGTTATTTCATTTAACAAGCACTGTTTGAATCTCCCCCTAAAAACTTTATCTTCCATCTTCTGGGATACTTTTCTGGTTATCTTTAAACTCTCAGCTTCTCAGTCTGCTTTGCTTGCTTCTCATCCTAAACCTCTAAATGGTAGAGCTCCTTAAGGTTCTGTTCAGATCAACTTCCCTTATATTTATACACCGTTTTCTGTAATAAGATTATCCTTTCTCAAGATTGTTCATGGCACCTATATGTCAGTGATCCCCAAATTTGTTTCACTTCAATGCTTTTCTAGGCAGTAGTTCCAAAAGCTCAGTCGTGAGTAAAGGGTAGACTGATGGGTATCTGCAGCTGAAGACAGGACCTGTCAGTACATCCAGTGGTGCCTCATTAATGCATCCATCTCAGCTCTTATCTTTTTAAAAGAACTATGAAAAAACCTGTACTCTTTGCTTTGTTAATTCCTTCATGATTACAGTGCTTATCTACTCCTTATGATCTAACTCTTTGTATTAGTTTTTTAGGGCTGCTGAGAAACTACCACAAACTTGGTGGCTTAAACAACAAAAATGAATTTCCTTGGTGCTCTGGGGGCCAGAAGTCTGGAGGTCTTGCCTTTTCCTAGCTTCTGCTGGCTTCTGGCAGCCCTCAGCACCTTGGCCTCCTCTGTCTGTGTGTCATCTCTTCTTACAAGGATACAAATCACTGGATTTAGGGCCCACCCTAATCCAATTGACCTCATCTTCATTATTTCTGCAAAAGACCCTATTTCCAATGTCTAGGTGGACATGAACTTTTGGAGGACACCGACCCACTGCATTATGCATGCTAAACACCCACCACGAGAGGCAGCGCTCGGGTAGAACCAGAGGGCAGAACCTAGGAGACAACTGCGGACTCTCCTGCTTACGGAGGTGGCCTTGGGCAAGTTACTTAATTGGTCTTTGCTTCAGCTTCCTCATGTATCAAATGGAGATACAATAATGCCCCTCGCATGAAATTGTTATAAAGATTAAAGTCTTTAATAATATATGCAAGATGTCTAGAATAATACACAAAGTAAGCAAATTTTGGTGATAACTGCCATCATGGTCTTCTTGCTTAATAAACCTGTAAAAATTCTTTCCTGAAAACTTTCTCTCAATTTTATTTCTCCTTCTCCCTTTTCCTGATCCTACGTATTAATTCTCCTTCTCACTGTAATTGTTTGTGAGGTGGCCCAGAAGGTGCACTACAGTGGAGCAGCTGGCCTTTGCACACCTTCAGGGTTGGTTCTGACCCAGCCCATGCAGGAGCTTCTGCACGGCTGAGTGGCTGGGGATTGTAGGGCCTATTGTGCCTCCAGATGGCGTGGTTGCAGGGCATCCCTGTGATGTTAATTACTTTTCATATTTCCCTGTAAGTTACTTCTGTAGCTGTAACAAAGAGTTTCTGAACTGGGTCCCAGAGTGGCATTCTCATTCACTAATACCCTCCCAGGAAACTCTATTTGAAGCTTTCTTGCCATTTTTAAGACTCTTAAAAGGCATCCAAGGTTTGCAGATCTAGTTTCAAATATGCTGTCGGTGTAGCACTGGCACTTTTGGTGACATATTTACACTGAAGATGCTGGATCACTTTAGACTGTGCCTGACAGTAGATTGACGTAGATTTATGGCAATGAGGAGCCCTAGGTAAGGGACAAAACTCTCTTCTTTCCTCTGAGGACCTTCTGGCTTTATTAGAAGTGATTTCACTTCAAAGCATGCATCATTTATATTATTCTCTGCAGTATTTTTTTTCTCAAAATTAAGTAAAAAAAAAATCAAGTATCTGAGCTGATAGTTGCACTCTGAGCTTACTTTGGGACTCCAGATGTATTCATTGAAGTACATTCAAATTTTGTGAATTCTTTCCTGCCAATAGAGACCAATGGCAAAAAAGTACTCAGTAAAGCCAAGTAATTTTATATGTAAGTTTAGATGTTCAGTATAATTTGTAAATATGTATTTTTATATATAATTGCTTATTTGTACTGTACTTTGAATTTGAACTATAAGTATTAAGTATTTCAGGTAATTCTATTTGAAAATTCTTATTGATAAAGAAGAGACCTTATTGAACAAAATTGACCATCTAGTACTTAACATCAACTGCCTATATTATACCTTGCTTTTCACCTCATTGACGTGGTTTTGGGTATTGATAGGTACTAATGTATTCAAAACAGACTAGTCTAGTCTTCTGTCTTTGTATAGTGCATGAGCTGAGAAAAGTATTCATTCATCAGTGTTATTTAGAGTGTAAATTTTGCTGACTTGGTGTCAGACTCGAAGGATATGGAGATAAATGAGACGCCACCTTTTGTTCGGGGAATCTGGAACAGAGAAATGATGTGTAAACCATTAAACTACGATGCAGTGTGAAAAGGCCATAAATGGCAATGACTAACGCTATCTAGGAATGAGGGCGGACAGAAGTGTGCTAAGAGGAGGTGACACCTGAGCTGTGCTTTGAAACAGAAGGAAATCTTGTTGGCTGATAGAAATAGAGAAGGCAGTGAGCAAGGCCCTTTTAGGTGCCATGCATAAAAAAAAAAATCATGGTGATTTTGAGAACAATAAGCAACTTGGTTTTGCTTGAGTTTACAGTGCATGGTTGTTCTGTTTTTAAGTCTTATCTAGTAGCTGTGGTCTTTGGTGTGGTCTGTGGAAATTTAGGAAATTTTATTGACATCATAATACTTGCCAAATTATTTTGAAGAGATAATATCAGTGAGGTGTGTGATACTAAGCTCTGATGACTAAAGTCATAACAAAATTAGAGATTTTAGAAATATTGGATAATCATACCATTTTTAATCTTCTTTCTGCTACGATTTACTTTCTGTGTAACGCACTCTCATCAGTAACAGTGGCTCACCAGGGCAGTAACTTTCAAACTCGGCCAGTGGTGTGGGGATATGCTCAGAGAGAGAGTGTATGTGCTAAGGTCAGTCTTGTTTTTGTAGGTCAGTCTTGAAATACAGATGGGTTAATACACCAGACACTAGTTTCTCACCTAAGCAAAGTACAGAGTAACAGTTTTGACTCGTGACAGGGTATGAGGTGGGTGCAGGTTTGTTGAGAGGGAGGGAGTGGGCTTAGCTCCATTTACTTGCCCAGGGATCCAGGCTGACAGATGCTCTGTTCTCTTCAACATAGAGCTTCCAAAGTTGCCGTGGATGCCCCCAGATGTGTGTTGTACTGGAGAAGAGAGAATGTGCAGAAGGCCCATCAGTTTTTTATCGACCCTTAAGCCCCGAGGTTATACACATAACCTCTGCTCATGCTCCCTTGTTGGGAATCAGCTCCAGGACCCCACCTAAATGGAATAACTGCTTCTCAACCACTAAATGCTATAGAAGATGACCACCAATCTTTCATGTATAGTCAGCTGCCCCTGCAACCACAGTGCATTAGAATTTCTAGAGGGAGTAAGATGGGTTGGAAATAAAATATAGTTTGAAAAAGGCTTAGAGTTGATTACAGTATGTCCTTTTAGGGCATCTTGGTCTCTTCAACTTATTAAAATTAGCCTAATATCTTCCTATGCAGGTCTAGATCCTAAAATTCGGAGAGAATACATTTTGGACAGAGTTAAATGTTGAATTTTCATTTACTATTTTGTGTACATAATTCTGTTTTATTTGATTTTTCTCCTCGTCATAAGTTGGTGCTGCTGCTGCTGCTACTCCCCACCTCTTTCTCTTCCTTTCCTTTCTCTTGTTCCTCCTCCTCCTCCTCCCCTTTCTTGTTCTTCTTCTTCTTTCTTCTTTTCCAGCCAACTTTTAAAGTTCATTTTTCTTAAAATTAGAATTCTTATAACTCTTGGAAATAGTCACTTTTAAATACATTCATAAAATTATATTGCTTCTGGAAGAGAATGAAAATCCTTGGATTCATGTGGACTTGATTTAATTTTTTATTTAAATATAATTTTAGTTACAGTTAGTAAAGATCCCATTAGGAAATCATTTTCAGATAGACCACATATGTGTACTGTTTAGCTCGAGCAGAGACTCAGCACACTTGCTGCTTTCTGTATCCGATTCACCCACAGATGCTGTGACATTTTCATTATTAACTTACAGACTTGTCTAAGAGGCAGTAATGAGTCTTACGATTAACAACAACAAAACCTTGGAGTAAAATACAGAATTGCTGCCACTGCTGATAATTGCTTGATTTTGAAAAAAGCCACTTCCTTCTGTTAGCCCCCAGAAGGAGTGGCACACGAGCAGTCATGCGCTCTGTAGTGGGGCAGATTTGAACCGCAAGCTTCCAGTCTTCTGAGAGCCCTCCTGTTTAAGCATGTACAGCTGTGCTCTGCTTTTTAAAGAGGTTCTCATAAAGAAAGCTAAAGAGATGTGCCAAACAACAGATGGTGTTTAGAAGACAATTTCTGGTTATTGTTCCATTGTCTCATGTTCATTCTCACTAATTATTTCACTCTGTTCATAACAGCTCTTATCGGATAGTGCAAGTCTGGGGGAAAATTATACACTAGTAAAAGAATCACACCACAAAATGTAAAACCTCTAGACTGATAAGTGTTGCAGAAGAGACATATGTGCTGCTTTGAGCATGTGTGGAGGTGTATTTGCCTTACACAGGCAGGACATTGAAGGTCTACTTTTGAGTGGTAGAGACGGAGAGAAGTGGACACATTTGAAGGATCAACAGGGTATAAAATGAAAGGGATCTGGTGATTGCTGTAAAAAATTGGGTGAAAGTGGGTGGGTTCAAAATGACCTCTACATTTCTTATTTGTACAACTGAAGAGAAAGGCCTATTCACTAAGAGGGAGAACATTGAAAAAGGACCCAGCTTGCAAGTGAAGCAGATGAGCCTGTTTTTGTGATATTGAGTTGGAATACACTGAACAAGGCTTGAGGTGGGCATAGACATTTGTTCATGGAAGCTATGAGCTTCAATTTGTTTGAGAGTTTGGTGAGGTATTTTATTCTTTATTTAATTAAACATTTTGGCTGTAATACATGAAAACAGATAACTCATGTGACAGAGTACTGTAGTCTGTGGTTTGGCGTTTGTCTCTGAGATGAGCAGTTTTCCCAGTGGTTTAGGATGGAACATCAATGCTCATCACAGGCTTTTCAGTGGAAATGCACGAGCTTTTCTTCAGATGCTGCGGCATTTTCTTTCACCCCTTTTCCCTCCATTGTTTATAAAAACCCCACTCTAAAATTCAACCTATGTTATAAAGTTAACAAAATCAGAAGTTAATGTATATATTTTCCACAAAGATGTGGGCGAGAATATGCTCATTGAGAATGACAGCATTAATTGAGACAAGAGGGCCCAGGACTGGGTGAGGCACTCTAGTCCTTAGTGGGAGGTAAGCATGTAAAGGAAGGAGAAGGATAATGGATTCCGAGAGAACTGAGGTGTCCATGAACTTGAAGTTCCAGTGAAGCCAAAGAATGGTCTTAGTGGATACACTTATATAATTGAGTGAGTAGACTTGGAGGAGAGAAGGTGATAGTTCCTTAAAGATACTTGAATTAAGTGAATTTTGAGATGGAACATTTGTGGGGGTCATGATAACATTCAGGATCTTTCTGTGTGAATTTATGACCAAAACAGAGAAGGTGGTCATGGAGGTTATGGAAAAGGGACCATATAAATTATTTAAAGTGAAAGCATATTTAATTCCATTTTGACTAAAAGGCAGCCTAAAAGGAATCTAGAAAGTGAGATAGTGTAAGAAGCCTAAAACTCTCTTTTTAGAATTATAAGGCATTAAAATATATCTATAACTTGCATATATATTTAAGTAATAATACATATATTTTCTGCAATGCATTTGGTATGTTACATAATAAAGCACATGATCACATAATATATTTTAGGGAGGTTTTGATCACTTAAAAAAACTGAAGGTTTGCTATAGAATCTCATTTGAGAATGATGAAAGATGATTTACTTTATTATGTTAAAAATTCATGTGAACTTTTCAACCTTGGCAGGTACCAATAAAAAAATTCCTTGAATATTGCATTTGTGGCTTTGAAGGTATACTGTGAATTAAATCACCTGTCCATGCTTTGAAATCTTTAAAAGTGTGTATTTGTTCACTCATTTTTCATATTAGCATTGACTATTTTTGGCTGCTCTTACATTTTTTCTTCTTTTTGTATAATTAACTAAAACCACAACCTGGAAAGAACACGAGTTATTTGAATGTTATTCTGAAAAAGCCATTGAAGTTTTAATACCTGAAGGGAAACAGATAGTTATCACAAACATTTGAAATCACTCTCTCTGAACCAGTTCTCAACCCTCCCTCCATCATTGCAAAAATCACACATAGGTTGGCCTTTCTACTTAGGGTTAAGTTGTAAAGTTTTCTAAAATTGTATTAAAGGTAATTTGAATAAAATTGTTCAGTTTGGCAAATGTTACGTCTTCTCTTGCTTCACTTTAAATATTTTTAATATCAAGACACTTAGTTAATGTAATGAAAATATTAATACAAAGAAATGATATAAATGATAGTAATGAAAATATTAATATAAAGAAACGACATAAATGGTAGTATAAAGGAAAACACCAATTTTAGTTGTGATTTATTTGATTATTTTTATTACTTCCTAGTTGCCACTTGTTTGTGTATATGTACAATTACACTTGATCATCTAATCAACAGCTCCACAAATAACAGCCACAGTATTTTTCTGATTAAATTATTCTAGAACGAAAGATACTACTCTCTAATTTTACCCAGACTTAAATGTTGACCAATTCTATTAAAATTGTCCAAGAATACATACATTATATCCCATTAATGAGAAGTTAAGTTCCTCATTCTTATGGGTAACCTCATCTTAAATGGTAGATACAGCAAAAGAGTAGTTTTATTCATCATTATTGAAAAGAAATGCAGCTTCTATCTATAATGGATATTCCTCATTAGTTCACTCTTTGCTGAGTACTTGGCTATTAAAAATCTAACTTTATGGGGCCATTGATAATGGAAATAGAAAATATAAAAAATAGTCAGAAATGAAAAATACAATAACTGAAATGAGGAATACATTCCTGGGAATTTAAAGGAGAGTAGATGAAGCAGATAATCAGATCAGCAATTTGGAAGACAAGGAAGCAAAAAACACTGAATCAGAACAGCAAAAAGCAATAAGAATCCAGAAAAGAGAGATAGTGTAAGGAGCCTTTGAGACAATTCAAGCATACCGACATTCACATCGTGGGGGTGCTATAAGGAGGAGAGGGAGATAAAGGAACTAAAAACCTATTTGGTAAAAAAAAAAAAAAAAGATGGCAACTTCTCTAACCTGGTGGAGGAAATAGACACACAAGACCAGGAAGTACAGAGTCCGAAACAAGATGGCAATAACTACGTACCTGTCATTTCCTCAAAGTGTAAATGGATTAAATGCTCTAATCAAAACACATGGGATGGCTGAATGGATAAGAAAAAAGATCCTTGCATATGCTGTCTTCAAGAGACTCATATCAGATCAAAAGACACACACAGACTGAAAGTAAAGGGATGGAAAAATATATTTCATGAAAATGGAAGTTTTTAAAAAGCTGATGTAGCAATACTTATACCAGACAAAATAGAGTTTAAAACAAAGGATAGAAGAAAAGACAAAGAAAGACTCAGCAATTTCACTTTTGGATATTTATTCAAAGATACCCAAACACTAAATCAAAAAGACATATAAATCCATATGTTTATTGCAGCATTATTTACAATAACCAAGATATGGAAGCAACCTAAATGTCCATGAATAGCTGAGTAAATAAAGAAGTGGTGCAAACATACCGTGGAATATGACTCAGTCATTCAAAAAGGATGAAAACTGGCCATCTGCAACAACGTGGTGGATGGACCTAGAGGGTATTATGCCGAGTGAATTAAGTCAGACAGAAAAAGACAAATGCCATATTATTTCACTTATGTGTGGAATCTAAAAATCAAAATAAACAGACAAGCAGAATAGAAACAGACTCGTAGATACAAAGAACATTTTGATAGTTGCCAGGTGGGAGGAGGGTTTGGGGAATGAGTGAAAAAGGTGAAAGGATTAAGAAGTATAAATCAGTAGTTACAGAACAGTCACAGTGCAGCATAGAGAATATAGACAATAATATTGTACAGAGCAATTATCGTAATTGCTTTGTATGGTGTCAGATGGGTACTAGATTTATCGGGGTGATCACTCCGTAAGTTATATAGATATCTAATCACTGGGGTGTACACCTGAAACTAATATAATATTATGGTCAACTGTAATTTAAAAAATAAAAAAATTATTAAGAAAAAAGAGAAAACATAACTTTGCTCGGTAATAGTATTTTAGCCAATTCTGGTTAACAGATTCTGTTTGGTGTTAATATTTAATCTTATTTTTCTCTTAATCCTTCCGGTGTTATTCTGTAAGACAGCATCTGAACTCATCTTGGGATCCCCTCTGGCCATGAGTCCATTCAGTGTTCTCATCATTCATCATTGTGAGCACTTTGCTATTGGAAACTTGGTTTGATATGAACCTAGATGTGTGTTTGTTGAGGGGTGACTTGTTCTTTTTGGTCTTCTGGGTTGACATGTAGGTGTATACCACTGAAGCGCCTGATCTGAGATATTTACCTCCTCTATCCTGATCCTAGCACTCTGCCAGCCCGCCAAGTGTACCTCTCAGTAGGGCCTGCAGGAAGTTCTGAATCCTTTGCAAGGTGTGTCCACACCATGGATACTCAGAAGCACTGCCCAGGGGTATCTGTCACCATCTTCTCCTGAGCTGCATTAATATTCCTGTGTCATATGGGATGTGGAGTTGAATTGATAGCCGGTCTGCTTACTCCTAGGAAAATTACTGTTCTGCTTTCAACTATAATAAAAACAATAATGTAGCATGGAAACAAAAGTTTTGACAAGTACTTACTCTTGCTACTTGAGATA